>CM060908.1:996776495-997018995 GCA_030737815.1 Allium fistulosum
GGTTCCGGTTGGCTATCGGTGGCGCGTGGGGTTTCACCCTCCAGGATAGGTGATAGCACATGAGCACCGAGCCCAGGGTCTTCGGGGTCATAACTAACATGCTGCTCGAATGGATCAAGTGTCGGTCGACTGGCCGATTGGGCAGCAGATTGAGCAGTAGTATGAAGAGCAGTAATATTAACCCCAGATGGGCCAGCTTCACCATCTTTCTCTTTTGGAAGGGGAGAGCCTTTGCTGTAAAGTGCCAATGCTGCGGATAAATCCGATGGCTCATTCCCCATAAGGAACTCTTTCACCAGGGCCTCCTCATCGACCTCTTCGGAGCCTAACTCGATCTTCCTAATCCTTATCAAAGTTTCCCAAGCCTCGGCTAGGGACTCAAGGTAGCCATCACCCAAGAATGTTAAGTCGCGATGCATGAGGACGCGGGCTCCGTATTCAGCAATCAACGGGTCAAACATGCTTTTGACCTCTTCCCTGCCGGCTTCCGCGGCCGCCTCGAGGCGAGAGTCAATCTCCTCTGCAGCCTTTCTTTTGCCCTCCTCACGGGCCTCATCCTTCATTTTCTCAACCCCAGCGAGTTCGTCATCGAGCTTTGTTTTCAGGAGTCGGGTAGCAACGATCTCATCACAGTATCGTTGTGATTCTTCTTGAGCAGCTACCTTATCCTCCTTCTCCTTGGAGAGTAATTCTTTCAACTCTTTGACTTGGGTGGCGAGCGCGTCCCTTTCTTTTTGGACAGAGTCTTTTTCTAGGGCGAGGGCACCGCTGCGCTGGACTGCTTCGTCAAGCTCTTTTTTGTGAGCCGCCTCTAAACGAGTAACTGCCTCAGTAGTATCTTTTGCGCTTTTTTCAGCGGCTTCCAGCTTCGACTTATACGAAGCAAGCTCTTCGTCTTGGAGTTTGATGATTTTCTTATCGCTGCCAGCCTCCAGATTCAGACGATCAATCTCGTGTTGACGCTCAACGGATACTTCCGAGATCTTCTCCACCAAGTGCACAAACGCGTCATGTTGAACATAGACGTCGTTATTGCAGGCAATGACACTCTACTTCACATGCCCGGGAATATGATGAATGGCCGGGAGGAACTTCAACCATCGAAGCAAATTTTTGGAAACTTGGCCTTAAGATCGACCATCTTTTCCGCAACAGTTGGGTCCACCGCAGGAGTAGGAGGAGGAGGCTTTGAGAATTCCGCTCTTTTCCGTTGCTCTCGAACTTGCCTTGTACTCGATGAACTGGAATGTTGTTCTCGAGGAGCATCGGATTGATAACCCTTCTGTAAAGACTTCTCCCTATCCGGCTCAGTTGGAGGAGGAAGATCACGGGACTGGGAAGATTGAGAATGTGCCTTCTTGCGGTGAGACGACTCGCGGGGACGATTGTCCCTATCTTCATAATCGCCTCTGTCCCTGCGTCTGCCTGAACCAGAATCCCATCCAGAGTGATGAAATACAGAAGAGCCCTGAAGACGATCGAGTCCGTGAGAACGCCCCATATCACCTGCAAAGAATGGAGATAACAACGAGTTAAGAAAAGTCCGTGAGATGAGAAAAAAACTTTAAGTGTATGATGGAATGCATATGTGCGTGTGTGTCCTAGTGTTCCCCCCGACGGACCAGTTCGTTTATCTTTACTAATCGGGGTGTTGTCTCCTTGGACCGGGAGTTGAACTCCCGCATTGCCTCTAGCGGGCGAAGAAAATTTGAGAGCTTTAGGATCATCGAACCCGTAATTAAGTAAATCATCGGGAATGGACAGGTTTGACAGACCCCTCAGAGAACTTTCCAGATGCTATGAGGAAGCATCTTTCTCAGGCGGGATAGGCGTAACTTTTGAAGTGCCACCAACTTTCTCCTTTTGAACTATATATTTTAACTTCTTCTTTCCCTTCGAAGGGGAGGATGACGTCTCAATATCTTGAACTTCGATTGCCGGATTCCAAGCGGGACCCACGTTCTCGCCCTGAGTCTCAGGAGCTTCGTCTTCTTTGCGCTCACCTTCTCCGTGCGTATCGGGAGTGCGGCGCGACGACGATCCGGCCTGTTTTTTCCCTTTACCAGACGGAGGTATGGGAATGGTGACACCTTCTGAAAGGCTGATCCGACGACCAGGGGCTAGCAAGCCAAACCCCGACAGTGATTCATTTGAAATGATAGTCCAGATGTCTCGATCCTCAGCAGGAAGAGCTCTAATGGCTTCAACAGCCTCAGAATATCCTCGGCCTTCCGGACGCGGGTTGATACCTGAAAAGATGAAATGAAGAGTTAGAAAAAGCATGACTCCGATCAAATACGAATAGTGACTCAGCAGAGAGACTTACTGCCTTCAACCCATCTCCTAGCGAAACCAGAAGGGCAGCGCACATAGAACCATTCCTGTTTGTACAGGGCGAATTTACTACATACCCCTGTCAAGATCTGGCATTTGTGGTATGGCTCGAGGAACATAAAGGAAGGACTGTCTTTCCGTCTCTTGAACATATAAATGTATCTAATATCACCGACGGTTGGAGGTTTGGAGAAGGCGGCCATGAAAAGTAAGTAAGTCCCATATAGAAATGCATGGCCGTTCGGGTGCAGCTGCGACGGAGCTATGTCTATGTACTGCAGTACATCCCGGAGAAATAAGTTGAACGGAGGCACGCTGCCCATCCAACACATGAACTTGTTGCAGGTAGTGTACCCGACTGGGGGGCAGATGAGGACGATCGTGTCTCGAAGGAACTAACACGTCGGCAAAAGGAATCCCATGATAGGAGCATATCCGTCGCAGAGCAGCTTCGTTGATCTTCGAGGCTTGTGAATCGATCGAATTGTCTAGTAAGATTGTTGCCTCCAGAGCATCAGGTGCCAAGTTATGAGCAGGAGAAGTCGACGGATTAGAAGTATCAACGGCTCCTTGCCTTGATGATGGCCCAGGCCTGTCGGATATAGTGGCGGAGCTAGATTTTCTCGACATCCCAAATAAATAACGAACCTGGCTAAGTGCTTGAGAGAACTATACTTAAAAAACGTTGAACGTTAGAATTAGCAACACGAGTTTTCCCCCCACGTGGTGTGTGAACTAGTGCAAGCAATTGTGTACAAGCAATAAGATTTCAAAGATATAAAAATGAGCTTCGAATCGTTGCCTTCGAAGACCGTCATCGCTGACCGTCTCAAAGAGCCCGCCTGGTGGTGGTTACAGTTCCAGATCTAGAAAACATGTAATTTATGAAGTATCCGGCTTAAGTCTAATTTGACATTTATAACTGTTCGGCATTTAAATGTTGTTCGGCAATTGCATTGTTCGTCCTAAGAATAGATCAGCATGTATGTTTGTTCGGTTAAGTCATTGTCAAGTGTTCGGCTAAAGGCCTTGTTCGGTTAAGTCATTGTCCAGTTAAAGGTTCTGTTCGGCATTCAAAATGTTCGGCCTAAGTACAATGTTCGGTTTTGTTTTGCTCGGTCTAAGTTCTGTTCGGCAATTGTATTGTTCGGCCTAAACATGGTTCGGCATGTCGGTTGCTCAATATTTATGACGTTCGGCATTGATACAGTTTGGCGTCTAAGTGTGTTCGGCAACCAGAGTTCGTTCGGCTAAGTTGTTGTTCGGCGTTCTAGCGAGTGTTCGGCCTTAGTTTATTCAAACGAAATACTATTCGGCAGCCTCCATCATTTGGCGCATGACAACATACGCCGAACCATAGCTATGCCATCCAACACCCTTACCACCTACAACGTTTTCCTTCTCCTTCTTTTTTGACTTTGGTTCGGCACGATGGAGCTAAATACGATAGCCACATGTGCAAACACCTCAAATCCTTCCTCCTCGCCTCGCATTACCGTTCGGCAATTAGGGCAACCTACTCGAAAGCTTCCTACATGAAAAACTTGACCATCTCATTTGAAACCTATTCGAGTTATACGAGGAGCAGTACCTAGATTGCAGTTAGGAGCTTAGGAAGGAATGTTCAAGTTGTAAATCTGTTCGGCTAGAGAAAATTGCAAATCTTGGAAGAGTGACAGAAATGAAAAGGTAAAGGAGAAGGGACGGGAAGGACCTGGTTATATAGAGGGAGGTAGAAGTTGAAAAGGCTATACCCGGTAGAACCGGTCAATACCAGAGTGTTCGACATCAAAACGAAGTGCCGTTTGGCACATGAGGGCTGTCCGGCTTCGAACGTATCGTTCGGCGTCCAAACCACGTTCGTCACGCACCTCCGTCACAGGCATGCTCGAGAAGGCATCATCAAGGAAAATTGAACCAGATTCAAAGCGCATCACGTTCGGCCACGCGATACACTTTGGGAGGCAAGTGTTTCCTGGAGATTTGACCAGGCAACTAGTGCTCGGCATCATGTGACACTCGGAATCTCAGAGTGGCCGGCATCCAGGGGTGTTCGGCGAAGCATACGGCATCCATAGCGTTCAGCATCCGTAATGCTCGGCGACCAGGAGACTCGGCGTCAAGTAGTGTTCGGCGTCAACTGGCACTCGGCGACAACCAATGCTCAGCATCCCTAGCGTTCGGCATCATTAGTACTCGGTGCTAGGAGTACTCGGCAATGAGAGTACTCGGCACTCCAAGGTACTCGGCGTAGTACTCGGCAACGTGAGTACTCGGCATCCAGAAGACATTCAGTATGCACAACTACTCAAGGAGGTAATGTCGTTCGGCCAGCGTGCACTTTTCGTTCAAGAGCTTCGGATAGAGACACGTTCGGCCTCAACTGACAATCATCCTGCACTTCCCACACATCCAGCGTATCGTTCGGCATAGAAGGACTGTTCGGCATCAGAGCGTTCGGCATACCAGGATCGGCATGCAGCGACCACTGTACTGGGGTTAGAGTGTTCGGCCATCCAGCCCATTTGGGAAGTCCAGCCCATATTTGCCTATAAATAGAGGGGCAAGGTCACAGTGAAAGGGATCCTTTTTGGGGGGGGGGGAGAACACTGGGGAGACTCTTCCATTTTCGAGACTCATCTTCTCTACTTAAACAACTTCATGCAAGCATTTGATTCACGAATTGTATTTGTAATCAACTTTAAAGAAGATAAATAAAGTTTAACCTCAAAGTGGACGTAGGCAATTACGCTGAACCACTATAAATTTGGTGTTCTTACTTTCTGCAGTTAGATTAGCATTGTCTTCTCTGTTTAATTTACTTTCATCACTTATATCTCTACCCAATCTTTCTCTACGAGGTTAGTGACCAATTTTGGTGCTAACACTAATCTTGTGCTTCCTTCCATCCAAATCGAAGATCGAATTGAAGATTCAAGAGCTTAGATTGAAGATCTACATCCATCAAAGAGGGATTTCATCGTTTGAAGCGGATTTGTGATAGATCGAGTTAGATCCTTCGCTATCCAGATCTGAAGTGTGTTGCTTTTGGGGTATTTAGGTGATTTGGTGAGTGGTGATTATCTCTCACACGGATCCAAAGGAGTATATCGGATCGTTGGCTTGATTTTGTGTAAAGTAGTGATTTTCATGCATCTTTGTAAACTTAAGTGTAGATCTATTGTTCATTATGACTTGACATCCATTTTACTACATGTTAACCTATGCAAGTTCATTCCTCAAGATTATAGAGATATTGCACATGTTTTCACGCTTGTTAGACTTTAGACTCTTTATTTATGAAATTGCCATTATTGTTATAATTGTTCATTAGATCATATTTGAATGCTTGATTACTTGGATTAATGTTTGACTTGATTGATTTCTATGAATTAGATGATTGATGATTTGATTTAGACAAGATGGTCAAAGATGATTCAAAAGCTAAGGGAAAGGCTCTTGAATTGGAAAAGCTGCTCGTGGCATATGTAGCGGATGATGAAGCTCATATGGATAGATTTGATGATGATGTTGAGATGAAGCTTTGCTATGATGATGATGAGGCAAAGCATGATATGGGATAGCCTTGGTCTAATCCAGACAGGATCATTCCAAGCATGTTGACAACTCGGTGAAATGGTTCGAGTTTGAGGATAATGGTTTGCTCGAGAGGCGCTTGAGCTAGTATGGAAATAGTCGTCGAGGAGGATGACTAGAAGGCTGAGATCTCATCGTTGTTGAAGGTTCTAGCATGCTCAAAGCAAGAGTATGTTGGGCAGATTCGATAGTCTCTGAAGGCTACTGATTGGTAGTCGAGTACTCTAGGCAGATTCGATAGTCCTAGGCACGGGTCACGATGATGTGCGGAGTTATGTCTAGAACCGGGGTTTCCATTAGCCCTTGACGGACGGATGAAATAATGAGCCGGTCATTCAATTAACGATGGTATCGAAGCAATGATAACAGTGATAGCCAGAGTCATGGATGTTTGGTTGTATCATCATTCGGTCTCAAGAGCAGTGTTTTCTGGGTGCTTATCTGATCTTGGTTTAGGCCTTGGGGGTTTGTACTTGGAAAACATCGCCCTTGACTCGAGTGATAATTGCTTTACTTTAAATTGTATGCTTTGCTATGTTTTCTTCTGCTTAGTGTGTGTCTGGGGGCTATCACTGTAGAAAGAGGTGGAGTGGGAGGGTTGTATTCCTATTCCTTTTCCTTTATGCTCTTTTGGTATGTTGTTAGTTAATTTACCGCTCACTAAGACTGTTGTCTGACTCAAGGCTTTATGTTTTAACTCTTATTGCCTTGGGCTGTTCGTCCATTTTGGGACGGGCAGACTAGGTAGCAGGTGATAGGTGCTGTTCTTGCTTTCCACGATGCTGATATCGAAGACGAGATGGAGGCTTGCATATTATCTTCTTACTATATGTACTGGATGTTCCGCTGTTTGTATATTTCTCTGAGTGTTATGTAGTGAGGCTTGATGTATTGACTGTTCAGATGTTTGTATTCAACTATTATGAAGTTTTATTGATGAGATTCTATTCTGTGAAGCTTCACTATATATATTCTATTGTATTTTGTCCATGTGCTGTGAGTAATACGATAGATTCTGTTGTTTTAATTTACCTTGGCAATCGTCCATGGCTGTCTGGCACACTTTACAGCGCACTATCTCTAGGTTCGGTGCAGGGGTCATGGGCGGTCGTCACATATTGGTTAATTACAACTAAGGTCAACCAAAGAATCTCGCAGTGACGATATTACACGGCTTTGTCGACTTGAGAATACTATTGAACTTCAATGTGGATACTTCACTTGGATTGTAGTTAAATCGTGGTATATCACCCGTCGAATGACTATAGTTGGGTCTAAGTTAAAGCATCGAAAGTGAAACACTATTCAATAGTAAATTTGTCTCCTCGTTTATAAGAGGTTAGTATCACAGTCAATTGCAATCAATCCAAAGTCAAAGTCCTTAGCCAAAGTAGTACGTTTAATAATAAATATCATTGTTGAACCAAGAATTTTGTGTTTGGATTAACCAAGTTGAATGTGGACGATATTGAAATTTTGAATAAAACTAAATTCCATAAGGCCTAAAATGATATAGTTTTGATAAAGGGATTAGTGTAAATAATCGTTATTACTGGATAGCGCTTAAAATAGTAAAAATGGATTTTACCGAAAAGACGTGTAAGCAATAAATTCAGCCAAACTGTTGCACCACTAGTTAAGGTAATGTGGAAACATTAATTTTTTAGTTGTTTGATGTTAATCACTAACCGAATTTATGCCTTTGAGTCATTCAACCGTAATGATGAATTCTCCAAAAAAACCAGACGATTTGGTTAATTTATAAAATGTTATAAATTGATTAATATTTGAAAAATATTAATTATTATTTAATTTATTTGATGTTTTAGAGTCATTTGTAATTATCTGAATGCATTTATAAAATTTATATTTGAACACATTGATATACAATATCGATGTAATTTTAAACAGGTTTAAATAAAAGATAATTGCAGGAAGGAATTTATGGAAATTTTATGTCATTTGATAGCAAGTAATTTCAGCCATACCATGTGAAGAGAGAGGAGTGAAGAGAGTGAGAAAATTAAGAGAATTAATTATGGATGTTTTAATTAAAAGAGTGGGAAATATTTCATTTCTTTAATTAAAACAAAATCCACTAATTCATTTCCTATAGACATTCCTTTTTTGTTCACTTTTTCTCTTTTTTCCCCACCTTCCATGGCCAAAATAACAAAATGAATATTTCCAAAATTTTATTAACTCTAAATTAAATGCAAACATCAAATAAAATTGAAACATAAATAGTTCATCCATCTTTTGCAAAGATTGGGTGAGGATCTTGGAATTTGGAGAGAATTTTTCATTCAAGGTGTGAATTTTAGTCTACATCATAAGATAATTACCTACTCTCATTTTTATTATAGATACATCATGGTTACTATAGTTTAGATCTCATATCTTATACATCTCATTTTATTATATGTTATACCATATTTCTTTAATAATGAATTTAAATATGTCTACGTTGTCCAATCTATTGTTTACTATTATTTTTAAATTAATTTTTAATAATAACAATAATAATTTAGATTTAAAATTAACTTTAATTAGTTGAAATAATTTTGTAATATAATACACATACAAATATAAGTGAACTATATATAATAGTTACTTGGAATCATTTTATGAAATTAAATGTTAGTTTCATGTATATAAGTTATTTTCAAAATATAAAATAAATTTGATTATTATTTACATAGGTTTATATATTATTGCAATTCAAAATTTATATGATGATTTTTGTATAAAATTACAATCTAGTTTTGGATTTTTCCTAAATTAAAGCTAGTTTTCAAATTGTTAATTTTAAATTCAAAACAATTAAAGTTATAAATTTTACATATACATATACATACATACATATATACATATATGTTATTTCGAATTTAATATATATATATATATATATATATATATATATATATTTGTGTGTATAATTTTAGTTCAATTGTTGTAAAGGACTTTTGTTTAACATAAAAAATCTAACGTTGAATCCTTACAAAGTTAAAACTAGATTTCAAATGTTAATTTTAAATTTCAAAACACATAAAACTTGTCACGATCAATTTTAATATGTATAATGATTTAAGTGTTAAAATCAAATATCGATTTGAAATGACATTGAATGAATGAGTGCAGAAAGGAGAAAAGTCCTCCACCTTTTCCTCTTCTTAAATGTCCACTTAAACTTATTAATCGCTGTACTATACATAGAAGTAAACTATTGTCAATTAGTTAAAAATATTTTATGACATATAATGTATAAGTATTAGTAAACTATGTATATATTCATATTATTATTGTTGTTGTTTTTGTTGTTATATATATATATATACGAGTATGGTGGCACGTCCGTTGGACGTGTGCCAAGAAGGAAGGGTGAAAATTTTGTGTGCGCTACAGTTATGGTAGTGAAATATACACACACAGAGATACATACATACATATGTACGCAGATATGTGTGTGTATATATCTTTAATAATAGTTGTAATACCTTTGGTGTCACACTTTTTGGTGTCAGCATTAACTATAAAAAATGCCCCTACTAAATCTTAATATCACTTGAAAATATGATCCAACAATTAAATTTCTTCTACAAATTCAAAACGCTACAAATGTTATTTAATTTTAATATCACCTAAAAATCGGATCTAACAAATAAAATTCTTTTAATAATAGTTGTAATACCTATGCAACTGAAATAATGCAAGTGAGGTATAAGTCACAGTCAAGTCAATGAAATAAGAATCATATGATGTCCTGGTATAAACAGGAATTACCGTTTGACCTTCCCTAGTATATAATTTATCAATTTGCATGTATTAGTCTACAATTCTAATTGTGTATTGCTACATATTTTTGCAAGTAAATATTAATATGTATAATGGAAAATATACACAAAATCGAATAGTTACAGTTTTTATCACATAATCAACGTTGGATTAATTAGAGACAAATCAATTTACATTTTCCACTCTATATACTTAAGTTTGTACTCCAACTTTGTACTATGACACTGTTGAAAAGTAGAAAACTGCTACTCTGAATCCCTTAATAATCATCCGTGCTCTACCAATTTCGGTTATGTTTCCATATTCACTCCCTTTTCTTTAGCTTGACTATTGCTGCCTTAGATAAATTTGGATACTGGTGACAGTTGCTGGCAGGATAAACGATAGTTGCTGTCGATGGATGATGCATTAACTCACCATTAATAAGTTAGCACTGCCACTGACATTGAGTTGTGACTCCAAACTCTCGTCTCCACCGTTGAATTAACAACTCTTGTGCCTGCATCAGGAATTGCAAGTTCATTAGGTTGAGAAGCATTCAAAATTCAAAGAGTCTGAGTGTTAATACGAACAAAATAATTTCAGATTTAGTGCTATCAAATCCATATGAGAGCTCTAAACAATATAATTATGTATACTAAAAGGATATTGCTTTTGTGATGTATCACTTGGAAGGAGATCAGGTACTTTTATGAATTGAAATCATCTAAAAACTAACATCATACTTGATATGGTTACTCCTACGTGAAATATTTAAAAAGGTCATTTATACACAGTAGTTAACTACCTAATCCCATTGGGATGAAGAACTTTGCCCCGTCTGGTTCATAACGAAGTCAAAATATAATAATATGAAGTATATAAATAGAGAAGACAAAGTGGAAGGGCAATATTTTTTAGCACTACTGTAGCACGTCATAATATATGGCCAAAGGTATTTTTAGAACCTCATACAGTCAAAATAAAATGCATTGGTCACCCTGAATTATGCATAAGTGTAAAGATATCTTAATAGCAGCTTATGTAAATACCTTATTAAATTTGAACAGACGATTTCCATATTTTTCCTCTCTTGATGGATATGGCAAAAGTTTGTTGCCTCCATAATGTAATAAATGGTGGGCGGTTGTCCTTTTGTTTTCTCCAGCAAAGAGATGCCCTTCTACAACAGTATACTCTAATAATGCCTGATAATCCAACTGTAAAACAATCCGGGGTTACTATATTTTTCCTTAAACAAAGCAGAACTTAAGGAGAAACATTACTAAGGAAGATGTATATAAATCCTTTTTAACTCTTGCATTTCATTAAACAACTTCATGTTTTATGGAACAACTGTGCGATACATTTTGCTACCATCTCCTCCTAGTATTTTTAACTTTAAACGAATATATAAACAAATAGTAGGAGTTATGGAAATAGTTTTTCTTTTATCTTCTTATTTGTAACATTATCATGCTTGCGACATTCCCTTACCATAGTCATCTATATGTCAGAATTCAGTGCATGAATTGGGTAGCATATGAATAGAAGAACATATGTAGAGAAATATTCAGCAGGATAACTATGTTGCAAAAATGAACTACGAACATTGAGATGAGTTTTGTAATTTTATTACTTTTCAATGAAGCTTTGAGGGTTGCTTATAAATGAAGGGCTCAAATTCAAACTTTGCCCATGGTCTAATATAATCTTGGGTCGGCCCTGACGATGATGAAAGGTAGAAGATGAGAGTTGTAAAGAATAGACCAATGTGGGTAAGTGGGCAAATAAAATGTCAAACATAGCCACTAAAAGTCACTATCCAATTTTAAATACAGGGATTGTTCGGGAATTCCTAAAAAGGCTTCAGTTCATAGTTGTCCTTTTTATTAATACCTGAAACTTTCTCATTCCCATATCATTGCACCACCTAGAATTTTTTTTACCGATTATAAATTGGATACATACCCCAAAATAATAAGTTAAGCTTATATCAATTGATCGGGATAAATATAATTACCAAGAATCAAGTTCTAGTTGGTTAAGAAAGCCAATAATTTCAAAATTTGAACATGGTCATTGAGTTCATATAACTATACATTATTAGATAAAAACATGCACATAGATGTAACCAAAATAAATGACTGACTATATTTGGATTCGAAAACCATTGAAAATTCGTATGTCTAGGCTGTTGCTACGATGCAAGCTTTCCTTGCGTGCTCGATATCAATTATAATTCTACTACATAACGACTCAGTTGAGCATACATGGACAGAGAACACTGAAAGATTTATCAGTTATATGGTAGCATTTGGTAGTCTAAACCGCTGAAGGGAAAATCATATTTCAGTTATTATTTCAACATTTTGACCCTGTATTAGGAAGGCTATAAATACAATTTTCTTTTCTCTTCGTTTAACACTACCACTCTCCTTTAGCGTTGAAAATTTCAATGACAAATGGGAAGGAAAATAGAAATACATGGATGAATGTATTTCTTATTTTTCATAGATGCAACCATAAATAATGGATGTTAAAAGTTTGAAAATTAGGTGGCTCATGATAATGTCCTTTGGATTCCACTGTCTGGGTGACACATTCAACAAATTTGCCAAAAGTAAGCACATCAATAACAACAAATATGACCATATGATCATAACTTAAAATTACAAATAATAACTATCTTTCTTTTTAGTATGTGTGCATAAAAACTGAAGGAATAAAAACAAAAAAAATTTCCTATAAATGCAACTCGATCTAATTAATTCCTGTATTGGACATAGTTTTCTAGTGTATGTTCAAACTCTAAATATATTGCCAGTTATAATTTAAAATGTGGAATATATATAGCTTAAACAATCAAATCCAAAAATAGTTAAATATCAAAAAACATTGTATTGAAAACAAAACTATAAAACATTGAAAAACTAATGTAGTCAGTTCATAGGAACGACCTTATTGTAGTGAAGGATAAAGGTCATCAGTATAAGATTGTTAAAATAATGTCTACTGAAATGAAATCATACAAAGCAGAAAGCATAAAATACTTACAAAAACAGCGTGTTCTTTAAATACTAATATGTCAATCACTATCCCAATGTACGTATAAAGAAATATTTGTGTGCGCATGATTACATAGCTTAAACCAAGTGGAGCAAAGATTTGAGTATGCCTTATAAAATTGATAAACCTGTTCCATTTATGATTTCGCTAGAGAAAACAACACATAATTTAATGGACCTGAAGAATAAGATAGCATAAACATAATAGCAAAAGTAAGCAGCCAAAAAAGGGGAATATAGGTAAAGAAATGAAGTTTTGTGAACATGGTTGTCTATATGGAAAATTTATCTAGCATATTTACTGTATACCCGATAACCTATATGCATGTTTACCGTATTGGTACGATGATTGCATAAAGCAGGTTTGATAAAAATGGAACAACCAATATTATTATTTTAACACAAAGCAAGCATTATTATCTTGGTACACGGATACCCCAAAAATGAAAAGGAAGATATTGAAAGACAGAACATGACATTAATTTTGATCATAGTTACATACACCGACTAAACAAAAATTTAATTTATTGCTAAAACGAAGTTGCATACCTTGCATACTGAGCCAGGACCTCCACTTAATAGAACTCCCGCACCAATTATTCGATGAAGGGCTAAGCAGTTTACACAAATCAAATGTCCAAGTTCTGAAAATTTAAGCACCATAATTAAGAAAGTTTGAAAAATTGGGTTGATTGGAAGCATAAAAACATTCGACAATGGTAATACTGTCAAGGCTTAATGATTTGATGACCAATTTAACAATACATGATTTTTATATAAACAACGTGAATAAAGTTGTAGAAAAAATTATTGTTTTATTGCCTAATCAATCCGAATTAATTTACATTATCCTAATAATTGATATTAATTTGGAAAAGAGTGGGTGCGTACATAATTAAAAGTAAATTCTAGCAAAGTTTGCTGTAACACCATCCCGTCTTACTGACATTTAGAAATAAATGTAAAAAACTGCCAATCTAAGCATTAAGAGTTTGGAAACCTGCACAATCCCTTCTAACTTGTCCCGGTCCTGCTTTTGGGATCATCTAACAACCAACATAGTTAGCGGTGTTGAAAATTTTGTGTCAGCCAACATCAAATCAGCAAAAAAATTTTGAAATAAAAAAATTAAAAGCTAAATTGGAAGAATACCACAAAGTCACAGCTCGATCAGTGGCGTTTGAAACCCTAAATCCATCCATCACCTATTTCCCACGCAGTGCCTCTTCGTTAATGATCCGCATCGTGCATACACTCTGAACGATAGGTTGATTTAATTGATAGTCAATTTGTTGTGGGATTTAATTTTTTGTTTTGATTTCTGCAACGATGGAGGAGTTTTAGGAGAAGAGAGGGGGATCTGAAGGGAAGTAACTGCAGGTATGAAGTTATGCGGTACGTGTATGAATCCGTGTGAGGTTGGGAAATACAATCGCACATTTCAGAGTAACTGTCGCATGCGTTGAAATGACAAAACTAACCATGGACGAACACTTCTGATTTAGTTGTCAATGTGGGTATTTTGGTCAGTGTGAAAAAGGCTTCACTTTGACCGTTTGACTCAAGGTTTTTTATTATAGTATAGATATATATGTTTTTAGAATAAAATTATCGATAGTAAAGGTACATATAAATGGCGAATGTATCCATTGCAATGTAAATCTCAGCATCTATAAATGTACACTTTGACTATGTACACCGTTTATATGTTACACTAGCACTATACACTATGAGTGTATTTGATATGTTTATTATAATATACATTTAATTTAAATCAAATGAAAACTCCTTTTAAACAAATAAAATAAAATTTTATTTTAAACTATATTAGATTGGATCTAATAAACCCTTTCGACTTCGTAGGCTCAATAGATCAAAAATAGGAAAAAAAAATTGAATTCTACCTCTTTCATCCACTTTTGATTAGCACAATTCCTTCAATGGTATCAAATCTCAATGGTCTATGCAGTCTAAATTAGAAACATGAGTAGCGACTTGTTAAAGCATACTCATTTAGTAGGGTGTCTAGGAAAGTAGCGTCTAAGATTGAGTTTGTGTAATCAAGTACTCTATACTACATGGCTGTTGGAGTGGCCCGAAGGATAACATAAGCCCAAAGGTCATCCTTAATATAAACGCCTAAATTGTTTTGGGCGTTGGGCTAATTTTCAAATTCAATTTGAAATTTTGAAATATATTTTAAATTTAAAAGTTAACTTTATAGTTCGCAGGTGTGGCGCAATAGAAAAGAGGTGCCTAGGTCTAGTAATAGACCTAGGTTTGAGCCTCGCCTTGCATACACTTCTCGTAAAAATAGCACTAGGGGTTATAGGTGACATGAGTTAAAGCAGACATGGACAACTTAATTCCCCTCAGGAGTTTACCGGTCCACCGGGTTCTCTTGAGTATATTCAAAAAAAAAGAGTTAAGTTTATAATATAAAATGAAAATGTTGTAAAAATTACAAAATAAACTCAAATTCTTCAAAATTGTTTTGAGAAATTAGAATAATTAATTCCAAAATTTTAATATATTTAATTAATTTTATTGATTAAGTTAAATAATTAATTAAAACAAATATATATTTTTATACACACACACATGCTGATTTATGTATGTAACTATAAGTGTTATAATTGTTTATCAATCTTAACTTTGTTCAAGGAAAACTAATTAATTTAAATATTTAATTTTATTTTTTGAATTAAATAAATGATATTAAATAAGATTAATTAAAGGCTAATTAATTAATATATACACACGCATACTAATATGTACATACAAACAAATTATAACTATTGTAGTTAATTATTTATCTTAATAGCATATGATGAGTAATGTAAAATTCCTGAAATTTTGTATAAATTAAATTAAATTAATTAAACATGATTTAATTAATATAAATTAAAATTAATTAAATATTATTTAATTAATAAGATATATACATACATACATACATACATATATATTATATAAGCTAATTAAATTATAAAAGTTATAAATATAAACTTATATATCTATTTATGTATAAAACTCGAGTGGAACTGTAATAAATCCAATTTAGATTTAAGGAAAAAGTAAATACGTACTATACGTATATCGTGATTTCAGATGTGTCCAACACTTGAATTATGAGGGTATTTCATAAGAGATAGATTGCTTCTTAAATCGATATCACTCAAATGTGTACGTGTGTGTATTAAAAATTATGAATCTTTAATATATAAGTTGTCCTTTACCAATTATGTATTAATATATTACTTGCATCCTCTTTAGTTATTGAGAAAACTCAAACTAGGGATGTTATGTGTAGTGCTATTAACATATTAACTAGATGAGGTAAGATATATGCATGTATTTATTGAGCAAACTCAAGGTATGTGCATTATACTTAGGTCGTCACGAAATGGTGGATATGAGTGAATGATTTAATATTGTAAGAGTATATGTGTTGTGGGTGTTTCCACCCACGAAAAAATGAATGCTAAGAGTTAATGCTAGGGATAAGAATAACTAAAATGTATGTTGTATAAGGGGTGCAACATGGCTAAGGATCCTAAGTAAGAAGGAAAGAAGGTCAGAAGTGGCACGAGAAGTGGCAGAAGAAGAAATAAAGAGAATTACAAGATCCTCCTCAGCCTGGTAGAATAACAGCGGACAAATTCATGTCTGGTAGTCCTAATATGGGCTTGAACTTACTACCTGCCTCGAGATAGAAAAAACCTCCTGCTTTGTTCTTAATCGTATATAGAAATCTAATCTTCCTATGAGTAGGAGGAGCCTAAAATTCCCTTATAAACTTGACGTAAAGTCTAGTCAAGATAGCATAGCCATGAGGATGGAGCTGGAACAAGGCGATCTTCAGATATACCAAAACTTATGTTATCTATTGGTAAAGTGGAGTGGGGCTCCTACGACGCAGTGGTACCGAAAGTAGGCCACATATCCCTTCGGGAGAGCGTGAGCCTATTGGTTGACGGCTAATAAGAGCATATCTCCCTCGGTAATCTATGGGCGTAGCAATGGTGTCTAGTTACCAAAAGGTCAAAGTAGTGGTAACCGACTCTATAAGATACACTAATAGATGTGAAGGGCCATAACCATAAACCAGAGAATGAGCCCAGCTGAGATGGCTGACCTTGGGCCCCGATGATGCAATCTCGGTGGGAAGAGATGAAAAAGGAGCTCGAGCTTCGATAGCACTCGATGAGAAAGTATGACGTTAGTCCAACATGCTTATTTAATATATCAACATGTCTCGTATACTTCTGTGAATATACGTGTGTGCGTCGTGACGTATACAATTGAAATGCAATTGGACATATAACAATCCAAAAGGGTAAGCAATAAAAATGAAAAGCCAAGTGTATACTAAGGGATTAATAGGATACCAAGAAGAAAGTCAACCAAAGTAGAATTTGAACTCTAGTGGCTGAGGAGACCATGGACTTCTCAATTACTACAACAACCACTACAACAAAATAGGCTAAGGTTTCTGTTCGATTATTGGACTAAGGTCAACTTATCCTTCCTAAAACTTCCCTAAGTTTCTATTCGATGGTAAGGACTACAGACTTAGTTACTATGTTAGCCTATTGATAGATGCAGGCACATATATAAAACTACATAGGAATAGATGTTAAGTCATTGACTATGCATAATCAATCAAGCACTTCCAACCACTGAATATTGCGCAATTACCGCTTCTATCTGATAACTACCCCATAGCCGAACCACAAAAAATCAAGTTACTCAACCCAAGTGTTATGAAATATATCCAAACACCTAGATCGAAAGAATAAGCAGTAAAGCCAATAAACCTTAACAGTATAACCTAACACATCCCTAATGGCACCGTTTGGTAGAAAAACCCTTGACTGAACCATAAAACCCTAAACCGATAACCAAACTCAACCTTATAAACTCTAATACATCCGCTTAACCTAAGCTCAGCCATGTCCTGATGAATTGGCCTAATCCTATTGTGGATTAAAGGCAAAACCAAAATTTCCAAACCCAACAAATTGAGGAGAAGCAAATCAACAGTAAAGATCCTTGAAATAAGTTTATAATCAATAAATGAAGGCCTTACCTTGATGGATTGTGAAGTTGGAAGAGTGTAATTATATTCTAGAGACGACTACTTGCATAGAAGGGAGATAAAGGGACTTAGTTTTCTGGAAGTGACAGTAGAATGAGGGAAGCGTGTGCGACAAGAAGTTACAAACCCTTATATGGGTAGAGGCAATGTTGTTGGTACTGGACCGTGGAACCCCAGGCAAAAAACAACCAAATAGAAATATGTGCTCGGTGATGAATGCCGAACAGAAATTTGGACTAAGGATGCTGGATTAAAGACGATAACATGTAGATTAGTAGGGTAGCGACAAGCTCTATGTGGATGAAGAAACAAAGTACACTCTATATTCTACTAAGCATACTTTAGAGGGCAATTGCTGTGGGCATTTCCACTAATGGAACGACAAATGTTAAGGACAGGAATAACTAAAATGTACATGGTATAAAGGATGCTACATGGCCATGGATCCTAAGGAAGAAGGAAAGAAGGTTGCAAAGTGGGACGAGATGTGGTAGAAGAAGAAACAAAGAGAACTGCAAGTCCTCCTCTACTCAGTTTGAATAACTACCAAACAGAAATTCCTATCCAATAGTCCTACTATCAGACAAGATTTCTAGTCCGGTAGTGTACACACCGTATAAGATTCCTTGTCTGGTAGTGGTACTACCGGACATGAATTCTTCTTCGATAGTTGAATATACTAGACCAGGGATGTTCAAAGCCGAAGGTGCCTAAGACTAGGCTATGCTCAACCACTGAACAAAGCACCATCGGACCCTCATTCTTTATCGAACCGACCAAAGTTTTTATGACAATTTTAGATTCAATCTTATATATGGAATTTCTAGATCATATTTTCTATGTATGGAAATAACTGAACAGAGCAAGGTAAATAAGGAAACTGCGTGTATTATCGATCCAGCCTCCCTATAACCGCACTCCTATAAATACCCAAGCTTTGGACGACAATGATAGAAATTTTTGGAGAACAAAAACTACCAAGCAAGGGCTACTAGATAGAAAGCTAGGATATCATACTTTATACTAGGTCATTGTATTTTGCATTCCAATTATTGATAACTGATCTATAGAAAAGATAATAAAAATGAACAGTGGATGTAGGCCTGTTTTGGTTGAACTACTATAAATTCTTGTATACTCTACTTTTTGCATTACATCTCTCTTCATCATCTATAATTCGATCTCTTAAGAAATCAATAATCCACATATAACATAGTTGTGTCATACAACTAGTATACACAACCAAACAAAAAATTTATTGGAGGTGTTTACCCATTTTTTGAGCAAACATTTTTAGCGCTTTCACTGAGAACTTTGAATCTCAACATGGCTACAAAATCAAAAACTAAAACTGGCACCACCAGTAGAAACCTAAGGAATGTTAGTGCTCTTAACCAGACAAATAGCAATCTCGATAACCAGTCATCCGACACTTCAGGACCAGTAGTCACAGTCACCAAAGGCAACATAGGCACAGTTGTGGTAGAACTTAATAATCGTTTCACTGCCCAACAACAAGGTATTATGGACCAGATCATGGCACGCTTGGAGTAGGCGCAAACTACCGGGCATAACACTTAAGCGCGAGGACAATCCCCATATAGGTGGTCTAGGAGTTCACACTCTGACAGCCGATCTGATCAGGAGAACAAAAGAGCAAGGAGAGGAAACATCGAGGAATTAGAAGGAGTAATGATTCAGCCTGAAGTTGTGCCCGTGGAATGGTATGGTGCCAACCGAACAAGAAAGGCACTGGACAAAGGCCAACCATAGCTAATTTCACCTATTCTAGGCAACACACCCACTTTAACCAAGATGGCGATTGATGTGGGACGATTTAACCTTTGCGAACGGTCCTGAAGTTGAGATTGAGGTCGAGATCAAAGGCATTATAAAGGCAATGGAAGGGAACTTTTGCCTCGAAGAGAAATGTCAGTCCATCCCCGACTATCGCCCAAACCAAAAGATAGAATGGCATGAATCATTAGGGAATGTGTTCGATGTGCACAAGTAGAATGAGGTATTGGAGCAATAGTTGGTAGCCCTTTCACCATGGTTGGAACGACCCGGAAATTCATTACTTTGATTTGTGAATATTTAATTAATTCTAAATATTCAAATAATAGGTTTTATAATTAAAATGAAACTCTTTTAAATAATAATTAATGATGGTGAAATATTTTTCAAAATGTTTACAAAAATATACAGTTCGAAGAAAAATTGAAAATATGACTGAAATTCGTTTTTCGAATTTTCGACTTTTCATCGGCTAAAAGTTGTCGAAAATGTTGAAAACCATAGAGTTTATATATTCACACACATTTATAATAAAGTTAGGATATGTGTATATACATGCATGCATCAGTTAAGTGTGTGTGTGTGTATATAAACTTAAGAGAATTGTAACATCCCCTATCTGGAGGCCTGAAGCTAAGCACTACAGATGCCGCAGTCATCTATAGTATTAACTTCTAGTGACCAAATACGGTAATGTTAATGGTATCCATAATTTCAGGAGCACATGAATATGAAAGAAAATCATAGATTTCACAAAACAACTTTTCTAATTACATTTCAAAAAACATGTTTCATATTATATTACATAATCCCATAACCGTTTCCTAGGTAAAGATCAAATATAATTATTAGAAAATATGCCAAGAGCGACATATGAAGATGCCCCCTTGGTTGATCATAGTACTATGTAGACATAATTGTCATAAATACAACATAGCGGAATAAAACAAAGTAAAATAGAAACTCCTAATTAGCTATCTGTCAGCCACTTGCTTGTCTCTGGAAGCTTTATTCGTCAACCTATTAAAACCTGTAGAACCTCAACCCTCATCCTACTCAAATCGATTTTGAGCACCCGAGATTTTAAGGGAAAAAACATAAACTTCGAGTCAGACATAAAGCCTGGTGTGAATAATACTATACATCTCAGTTATTTGATATTAAGTGAGACCATGCCGCTTAGCAGAACGGGTTTCCCCTCACTAATATCCTTTTAAAACATTTCTTTTGCAAATCATTTCCTGCAACCAAAACTGGTTAAAACTGTAAAGCAATCATGCAAACATACATATCAGGTAACAAATGAACTATATGTCTGAACACTATAGTTTTGTTTGGCTAACTACTAACTTTGGTTGACTTGGGCCTACTAGACAATATAAACAAAATAATCTAACGCCTATTAGATACTCCTCTTCTGGATGGTCTGTCCTTAACTATCTGTTAAATACTTCTCTTTTGGACAGTCTGCCCCTAACTTAACATCTCCCATGGTCACCTGATCCTAATAGTTTTGTGGGCTCACCAATAACCTAACTGTATACAATTATGTATTCCCTTCTATGTGTAATCATCATTTTAGTCTTACCTGTGACAAAGCCCTTCACACTAGAATTTTAGACTAAATTAGCTGGGGCTAATAGCTAATGTATAGGGCGTGACCCAATACCAGTGCCATCTGGTATTCTTATATTTGAGTCATTTTACATAGGGTAATCTTCCTAAAATTTTCCTTGAAAACCTTTTCATCTCAAATTTATTTAAAACCTTTAAATCAAACTTAACAAGGGAAGTATATACTCCATGCTTGTAACGACTCGGGTTTTGCCCGCTCGAAAATCGACATCCGTACTTCACATTGTACTAGAATGCCGCAGATTCGACCGTTCAAATCCGATTCGCCGGAGCTATAACAACATTAAGTAAACAACACAGCGGAAAAGGAAAAGAATATAGATATACAACATCTGATACAATATCCAGATACAATGATGATACAATGAATATCTATATACATCAGAGATATATACAACAAATAGCAGCGGAAAGAAAATAGATAACACCAACAGCGGATAGAATGTCTCCAAGATAAGCAACGTCAGTCCATGAACTCCAAGAACTGAACTAGCTCCAGATAATCTACTCAACCTGAATAGCTGAAAAACCCAACTCTAGACTGCCCGTGTGGAAAATAGTGGGCACCCAGAGTTTAGGAAGGGAACAATAAACTCCGGATCAGTCATGGGACTGGTGTGAGCAACAAAAACAGTTTATCTTTAAACAAACACAAAAGAAGTTTAACATTGAAATCCGCAATGCTTTTCGAAAATGAAACTACCATAAGGCCTCCCGCCACACACACAATGCAATCGCAGAATTGGAGGAGATTTCTCCTTATGATAGTCAAAAATGCTTACTACGCAAAATCATTCGATATTATTATCATTAGTGCATAGTGTCGAAAACATTTCAAAAATATAATATTAATCTTAGCCAGCATACAACCATTGTTGTATGCCTACTATAGCTACCATGTTCAATAGCAGGTTACCGCCACATTCCATAGCAGGTAATACAACTAAAACCGTACAGGGTTCGTATTGTTTCTTTGGATTTCCAACAAATGATCAGGCAAAGGAACTTCCTTACCGAAATAGAAACGCCTCTGGAAAGACGCCCCAGATCCTAACCGGATCTCTGCAAACAAAAGGCCGACGCTACCTCACACTCTAACCGAGCTGTAACTAGGTAACTAACACACGAGTCATGTCATCCCCCGGTCGTTACCGACCTTTATCCGAGGGCCCTCGATCACAAAGCAACAACCACAAAGTATAATAACTGTGCAGCATCCACATAGGTAAAATATCTGGGCTCCATACCATGATATCACCTTTTATCCAGAAGGAAATGACATACCCTAGGGGCGCTACCCCTACAAACCTTTGCCGCAACATTCCTGTTTCGACCATTACCGGGTTGTGAGGCTCGACGAAGTCTCGTCCACAAAGCAACGCTTTTTCACAAAGCCACGCTTTTCCACAAAGCCACGCTTTTTCACAAAGCAACGCATCATCAGCACTTCGTATGCCACATTACCAAATTGGGAATGTATCACTAGTAACCATCAACTACATAACCTCTGAGCTCGTACGTCTCAGAGAAGGGTGTTAAGCTAAGAGAATAAATTCTCCGCCACCAACAGAAATGTATTTGATAGAAACCAGCTTTACATCTCAAAGTGTAACGTCAGACACACATCCATACAAGTCTGTTCCGGGTTCGAACAGAACCGAAGGCACTTCCAAAGAAGCCCTTGCAAATCCGGGTATTCACAATCTCGATCGGATTTCCCATCACTTAGGAAATCTCTATACCGGCGCGACTCAGTGCAGAGACAATCGATAGGTCATCCTATCGTTTCTCGCAAATACCCGGTCTTCACCACCGGTCTTCAAATGCTATCCATATACGACGTATCATTATTCGGAATGGGTTATACGACACAAAGGTCCTCTCCCGGCTAAACCGAATAACGAGCGCAATAAAAAAACATATGGATACTGGGGTCTCAGTTAAATCACAGCTTAAAGCCCAAAACTTTTCATTCGAATGGTAAAATAATTTACCATTTCCAATCTTTTAAACAAAAAGATTCAATTCACAAAGTTTACCCCGTTCACAAAGATTCATTCATAGATTTTCAAATCGATTTCCATTTCAATCTGATTAACTCGTTAAATCTTTAAATCAAGATTTAACTTATAGCTTTCAAAACTCATTTCCAAAGATTCATTCATAGTCTTTCAAAACAATTCCATTTCAAGTTAGATTAACTCATCCGGTCTTTGAAATCAAAGACTCATTTCATAGTTTTCAAAACATTTCAATTCCATTTCAAACTTGAGTAACTCGTCCGGTCTTTGAAATCAAAGACTAATTTCATAGTTTTTCAATTTCAAACTTGAATTCAAATTTAAATCAAATTATTTAAATTTTCAAAACTCGATTTAGTTATTCGAAATAACTTTTATCTTTGAAATCCCATTTCAAAAGCTTTTCACTTTAAACCCAAATTTCCAATTTCAAAATCAATTGAAATTAAAATTTCAATTTCAAAATCATCAAATTTAAATTATCTGTGACTTAACCGATTTCCACGTGAAATCCATATTTGTGTGTGTAAGTGTAGTCCAGGGGTTTTACACACAATAGTGCAACATCATCAATCATCACAGATATATCAATATCGATAAGCGGTATAATCCACAACGCTTATTTTCATTTACAGTTTCATAGATAAAATAAATTTATCAGTCACAAAGATTCACTATTACAATTCGATGTGGGTTTCGGATAACCAACTGGAATCCGACTCCCTGTCGCATCGAAATTCAAATGTCGTTCTATGGGTCAAAGGGTTTGCATATTCACATAGTAATATATCATAGAAATAGAAATTTCAGATCACAACATAAATCAGGATGTATCACAAATCATCACAAATCAGATAGGACAATCAATTCAAGGCATCTCATATAATATAATCATTCATAAGTAAAGTTAAACATTAAATAAACCTTTATAAGCAGGATTAATTAATCGTTTAATCCTAATCAATTTAATTTATTTCCAAGTAAATTAATTACGTATGAATTAATTATCGAATTCTGATTTATAAATTACAAATCATTTGATATAAATAAATTTATCAAATACTTTAATTATTCTTAATTAATAAATTAAATAGATTAACCTTAATTTAATTACATAATCATTTATTCTTAATTAACTTTAGAATAAAAACATTATTTTGATTTATGATTTAATTATCCTTTTCAAACCCTATTTGAAAACATTTTAACTTTCAAATTCAATTTCAAATCCCATTTCAATTGGATTATCCTAAGAATAATAAATCTTAAACCTTTAAGTTTGAACCCTTAATTATTTTAAGTTTAAATTTGGGAAATAGGTCAAGTTGTAAATTTGAATAAACTAACTCGAGTAACCCATGATTCACTCGAGCAAAACACTAAATAACTCGAGTAAAACACTAAAATAACTCGAGCAACATTCCATTTGAATTCAATCAAACTCAAATACTGACAGGTTAAATACATAAACCTGTAACAATTATCACACCCGAGCCCACACGTCAACTCCTTCGAGTCCCAAACCCCACTGCTTCGAGCAAAAACATGAATTGACTCGACAAAACTCTCGAGCATCCATCTTCCCCAAATCAACATCAGATACGCCAAGATCTCCGTGCACCTGCACCATCACGGCAACCAACTCCGACCCCTCGCAACCACCCACTCAGGTCAGCGACCACCTTCCAACTAATTCCCGACCATCAAATCGATAGCAGAAACCACAAATCAAAATCGAGCATTGAGCTCGAAACCAGAAAACACTACCGATACCTGGAATTTGCTTCAAACACCAAGATCCGATCATCTGGAAAACTTCACCTCCGACCTCGAACTCCTCCATACCCCATCTATCACCAGCTTGAATCACGAAGAACTCGATCAAACCACGACGTCAAACGAAACGAAATTTCACAGCACCTAAAAACTAGGTTTACGGAAAAGAAAACGTCACCGGCGCCACCACGATCATTGGCCGATCATCGCGACATTTTTCCCATACTCCCCTATCACTCCTTCGCCTCCAGCCCAATTCCCGACCATCACCAACCAGAGGATCACCCACGGTAGCTCGAAATGCCCCAAACAGTCAAACTCGAACTGCTCTTAATCCTTATCTCTAAAAATTTGAGTTCTTGTTTTAAAAATCATAATTTAGCATAAGGATTCAGTTTATAATCCTGAATTCGAAGATTAAGGGGTTTGAAATTTCTCAAATTTGAAGTTTGGCTTATGTTTCTTAATTTCCAGAAAAATAAATAAGTTGTTTAACTTAAGTTAAACCCTAACTAAAGCTTGAAATGAAACAAACAAGTTTTATTTAAACTTAAGTCTTAAACAAAGATTAATTTTAAAAGGTTCTAAATTTTGAATCAACATGAACAAAATCTGGAAACAGAAGGATTTGCAATTATTCAAATGCCTGTATACATCATACTTCAAATTTTGCAAACATACTTCACAATACCATATTGATCACAGCAATAATATTCGACTATATTATACTTTAAATTTTTAAAGGTGGAGTTACTCACATTGCTTCAGATGAAAAAACAGAGGACTGCTATTTGACACAGATTTGAAAATGAAGCTGAAACTTCCCTTGATTTCTGGCTGAGTTGAATTGTTGCTTTACATTGACTTATTGTTTAAGTTTAAAGATGATGCTTCCTTTAGTTTATTTTTTTTCCATGGCTTTGATAGACGAAAACTAAAATGAGAAGGCTGAGATAAGAAAAGATTGTTATACAGGGTAATGTATAATCAGGTACAAGGTTCTTTTGTATTTGGTCAGGGAGATTTTTCTTTGTTGGAGGCTGAAAAGAAAAATTTTTTGGGTGCTGCATTTATTATCTTGGTACTTTATGTCTTCCTTTGCCTTTTGTACTTTATTATTGTTCCTTCTTTAGCAAGTGTTTCATTATTTTAACTCGGCTGATATATGGTTTTGGGCTAAAGATTTCTTTGTTTTAGTCACATTGCTTTGTTACTTAGGGATATGTACTTTGTTTCTTGCTTTCATATATACACACTTGTTTCATTTTATTCATCTTTATACTTATAGTTTTATTTATTTTGGCCTTGTTACTTTGAATCAAAAATGAATATCCATAATTAATATATTGTTAGAATTGTTGCCAATGTATTTACTTTTATACTTTTAAACTATTTAGATTTAGATTTAAACTCGAGTTCAATATACATATATATTAACTTCAAATTTTCTCATATATCACGTATACAGATATATTCACATATATGTACAATATTTACAATATTATTAAATTTAAATGATTTATACAAAATATACTTGAATTCGGGGAAACTCGCATCACCACATTGATTATTTTTACTATTTTTATCCAAAAATTTATTTAATTATTAACTTAAATTAAATAAAAATCTAGGGTCGTTACAAATTCCCCCCCTTAAAAGAATTTCGTCCTCGAAATTCGCAGGCACGAAACAACACAGAGATAGACAGATTCAATCTCCTATAATTACTCGAACACAAGATACGGATTCCGAATTCAAGTCGGAATATCACAGAATACGTACCAATTTGTCCCTCTTCGGACTTCGGTATTCACAGAAATTTCAATAGAATTTCAAATTTGGTTTCAAACGAAATCGTTTTATCGATTCAATTCAATTTAGCCTTCATATTCTATTAATCAATTTAACTTTAATTTAAAATTTCCAATTTCAATTTCATTAAGGTTTAAATTAAAAAGTTGATAAGAAATCGATGAAGATACGAAGTAAGAATTCCTACAACGATTCGTAAGGCATCTCCGCACCGAAACTTCTTCTTGTAGCTAATACGAAGGAATCAAAAGAATTTGGAAACGAATCAAAGAAAATTGATAGAGAAAGATTGTTTCCACTGTTGCAGGGTATTGACCATTTATAGTCGTTTTTCCCTGTCCCCTATCTCGTCTTCTTCTTGCACTCATACTCACTACCAGTGGATAGTAAGAGAATTTACTAAGACGTTCAGACGGATATCTTAGAGATTACTCATTCTAGAGTTTACTTCACTCTATCTCTAATGAGCTACTTAACGTGTTATACTCCTGAGCTAAAGTTCAACCTTAGCTCTGATACCACTTGTAACGACTCGGGTTTTGCCCGCTCGAAAATCGACATCCGTACTTCACATTGTACTAGAATGCCGCAGATTCGACCGTTCAAATCCGATTCGCCGGAACTATAACAACATTAAGTAAACAACACAGCGGAAAAGGAAAAGAATATAGATATACAACATATGATACAATATCCAGATACAATGATGATACAATGAATATCTATATACATCAGAGATATATACAACAAATAGCAGCGGAAAGAAAATAGATAACACCAACAGCGGATAGAATGTCTCCAAGATAAGCAACGTCAGTCCATGAACTCCAAGAACTGAACTAGCTCCAGATAATCTACTCAACCTGAATAGCTGAAAAACCCAACTCTAGACTGCCCGTGTGGAAAATAGTGGGCACCCAGAGTTTAGGAAGGGAACAATAAACTCCGGATCAGTCATGGGACTGGTGTGAGCAACAAAAACAGTTTATCTTTAAACAAACACAAAAGAAGTTTAACATTGAAATCCGCAATGCTTTTCGAAAATGAAACTACCATAAGGCCTCCCGCCACACACACAATGCAATCGCAGAATTGGAGGAGATTTCTCCTTATGATAGTCAAAAATGCTTACTACGCAAAATCATTCGATATTATTATCATTAGTGCATAGTGTCGAAAACATTTCAAAAATATAATATTAATCTTAGCCAGCATACAACCATTGTTGTATGCCTACTATAGCTACCATGTTCAATAGCAGGTTACCGCCACATTCCATAGCAGGTAATACAACTAAAACCGTACAGGGTTCGTATTGTTTCTTTGGATTTCCAACAAATGATCAGGCAAAGGAACTTCCTTACCGAAATAGAAACGCCTCTGGAAAGACGCCCCAGATCCTAACCGGATCTCTGCAAACAAAAGGCCGACGCTACCTCACACTCTAACCGAGCTGTAACTAGGTAACTAACACACGAGTCATGTCATCCCCCGGTCGTTACCGACCTTTATCCGAGGGCCCTCGATCACAAAGCAACAACCACAAAGTATAATAACTGTGCAGCATCCACATAGGTAAAATATCTGGGCTCCATACCATGATATCACCTTTTATCCAGAAGGAAATGACATACCCTAGGGGCGCTACCCCTACAAACCTTTGCCGCAACATTCCTGTTTCGACCATTACCGGGTTGTGAGGCTCGATGAAGTCTCGTCCACAAAGCAACGCTTTTTCACAAAGCCACGCTTTTCCACAAAGCCACGCTTTTTCACAAAGCAACGCATCATCAGCACTTCGTATGCCACATTACCAAATTGGGAATGTATCACTAGTAACCATCAACTACATAACCTCTGAGCTCGTACGTCTCAGAGAAGGGTGTTAAGCTAAGAGAATAAATTCTCCGCCACCAACAGAAATGTATTTGATAGAAACCAGCTTTACATCTCAAAGTGTAACGTCAGACACACATCCATACAAGTCTGTTCCGGGTTCGAACAGAACCGAAGGCACTTCCAAAGAAGCCCTTGCAAATCCGGGTATTCACAATCTCGATCGGATTTCCCATCACTTAGGAAATCTCTATACCGGCGCGACTCAGTGCAGAGACAATCGATAGGTCATCCTATCGTTTCTCGCAAATACCCGGTCTTCACCACCGGTCTTCAAATGCTATCCATATACGACGTATCATTATTCGGAATGGGTTATACGACACAAAGGTCCTCTCCCGGCTAAACCGAATAACGAGCGCAATAAAAAATCATATGGATACTGGGGTCTCAGTTAAATCACAGCTTAAAGCCCAAAACTTTTCATTCGAATGGTAAAATAATTTACCATTTCCAATCTTTTAAACAAAAAGATTCAATTCACAAAGTTTACCCCGTTCACAAAGATTCATTCATAGATTTTCAAATCGATTTCCATTTCAATTTGATTAACTCGTTAAATCTTTAAATCAAGATTTAACTTATAGCTTTCAAAACTCGTTTCCAAAGATTCATTCATAGTCTTTCAAAACAATTCCATTTCAAGTTAGATTAACTCATCCGGTCTTTGAAATCAAAGACTCATTTCATAGTTTTCAAAACATTTCAATTCCATTTCAAACTTGAGTAACTCGTCCGGTCTTTGAAATCAAAGACTAATTTCATAGTTTTTCAATTTCAAACTTGAATTCAAATTTAAATCAAATTATTTAAATTTTCAAAACTCGATTAAGTTATTCGAAATAACTTTTATCTTTGAAATCCCATTTCAAAAGCTTTTCACTTTAAACCCAAATTTCCAATTTCAAAATCAATTGAAATTAAAATTTCAATTTCAAAATCATCAAATTTAAATTATCTGTGACTTAACCGATTTCCACGTGAAATCCATATTTGTGTGTGTAAGTGTAGTCCAGGGGTTTTACACACAATAGTGCAACATCATCAATCATCACAGATATATCAATATCGATAAGCGGTATAATCCACAACGCTTATTTTCATTTACAGTTTCATAGATAAAATAAATTTATCAGTCACAAAGATTCACTATTACAATTCGATGTGGGTTTCGGATAACCAACTGGAATCCGACTCCCTGTCGCATCGAAATTCAAATGTCGTTCTATGGGTCAAAGGGTTTGCATATTCACATAGTAATATATCATAGAAATAGAAATTTCAGATCACAACATAAATCAGGATGTATCACAAATCATCACAAATCAGATAGGACAATCAATTCAAGGCATCTCATATAATATAATCATTCATAAGTAAAGTTAAACATTAAATAAACCTTTATAAGCAGGATTAATTAATCGTTTAATCCTAATCAATTTAATTTATTTCCAAGTAAATTAATTACGTATGAATTAATTATCGAATTCTGATTTATAAATTACAAATCATTTGATATAAATAAATTTATCAAATACTTTAATTATTCTTAATTAATAAATTAAATAGATTAACCTTAATTTAATTACATAATCATTTATTCTTAATTAACTTTAGAATAAAAACATTATTTTGATTTATGATTTAATTATCCTTTTCAAACCCTATTTGAAAACATTTTAACTTTCAAATTCAATTTCAAATCCCATTTCAATTGGATTATCCTAAGAATAATAAATCTTAAACCTTTAAGTTTGAACCCTTAATTATTTTAAGTTTAAATTTGGGAAATAGGTCAAGTTGTAAATTTGAATAAACTAACTCGAGTAACCCATGATTCACTCGAGCAAAACACTAAATAACTCGAGTAAAACACTAAAATAACTCGAGCAACATTCCATTTGAATTCAATCAAACTCAAATACTGACAGGTTAAATACATAAACCTGTAACAATTATCACACCCGAGCCCACACGTCAACTCCTTCGAGTCCCAAACCCCACTGCTTCGAGCAAAAACATGAATTGACTCGACAAAACTCTCGAGCATCCATCTTCCCCAAATCAACATCAGATACGCCAAGATCTCCGTGCACCTGCACCATCACGGCAACCAACTCCGACCCCTCGCAACCACCCACTCAGGTCAGCGACCACCTTCCAACTAATTCCCGACCATCAAATCGATAGCAGAAACCACAAATCAAAATCGAGCATTGAGCTCGAAACTAGAAAACACTGCCGATACCTGGAATTTGCTTCAAACACCAAGATCCGATCATCTGGAAAACTTCACCTCCGACCTCGAACTCCTCCATACCCCATCTATCACCAGCTTGAATCACGAAGAACTCGATCAAACCACGACGTCAAACGAAACGAAATTTCACAGCACCTAAAAACTAGGTATACGGAAAAGAAAACGTCACCGGCGCCACCACGATCATTGGCCGATCATCGCGACATTTTTCCCATACTCCCCTATCACTCCTTTGCCTCCAGCCCAATTCCCGACCATCACCAACCAGAGGATCACCCACGGTAGCTCGAAATGCCCCAAACAGTCAAACTCGAACTGCTCTTAATCCTTATCTCTAAAAATTTGAGTTCTTGTTTTAAAAATCATAATTTAGCATAAGGATTCAGTTTATAATCCTGAATTCGAAGATTAAGGGGTTTGAAATTTCTTAAATTTGAAGTTTGGCTTATGTTTCTTAATTTCCAGAAAAATAAATAAGTTGTTTAACTTAAGTTAAACCCTAACTAAAGCTTGAAATGAAACAAACAAGTTTTATTTAAACTTAAGTCTTAAACAAAGATTAATTTTAAAAGGTTCTAAATTTTGAATCAACATGAACAAAATCTGGAAACAGAAGGATTTGCAATTATTCAAATGCCTGTATACATCATACTTCAAATTTTGCAAACATACTTCACAATACCATATTGATCACAGCAATAATATTCGACTATATTATACTTTAAATTTTTAAAGGTGGAGTTACTCACATTGCTTCAGATGAAAAAACAGAGGACTGCTATTTGACACAGATTTGAAAATGAAGCTGAAACTTCCCTTGATTCCTGGCTGAGTTGAATTGTTGCTTTACATTGACTTATTGTTTAAGTTTAAAGATGATGCTTCCTTTAGTTTATTTTTTTTCCATGGCTTTGATAGACGAAAACTAAAATGAGAAGGCTGAGATAAGAAAAGATTGTTATACAGGGTAATGTATAATCAGGTACAAGGTTCTTTTGTATTTGGTCAGGGAGATTTTTCTTTGTTGGAGGCTGAAAAGAAAAATTTTTTGGGTGCTGCATTTATTATCTTGGTACTTTATGTCTTCCTTTGCCTTTTGTACTTTATTATTGTTCCTTCTTTAGCAAGTGTTTCATTATTTTAACTCGGCTGATATATGGTTTTGGGCTAAAGATTTCTTTGTTTTAGTCACATTGCTTTGTTACTTAGGGATATGTACTTTGTTTCTTGCTTTCATATATACACACTTGTTTCATTTTATTCATCTTTATACTTATAGTTTTATTTATTTTGGCCTTGTTACTTTGAATCAAAAATGAATATCCATAATTAATATATTGTTAGAATTGTTGCCAATGTATTTACTTTTATACTTTTAAACTATTTAGATTTAGATTTAAACTCGAATTCAATATACATATATATTAACTTCAAATTTTCTCATATATCACGTATACAGATATATTCACATATATGTACATTATTTACAATATTATTAAATTTAAATGATTTATACAAAATATACTTGAATTCGGGGAAACTCGCATCACCACATTGATTATTTTTACTATTTTTATCCAAAAATTCATTTAATTATTAACTTAAATTAAATAAAAATCTAGGGTCGTTACAATGCTTTACTCAAAATCACCTTGCTATGTTATATATATACTTTACTCAAATCTTTTTTGATGAAAACATTTGAACCTTTGAAAGTACCCCTTTCGAATCCATTGAAAAACCATCCCTTCGAAAGCATTAAAACCTTAGGCATCCTATCTTTAAAACACTTTAAACATTGTCTTTCGAAACCATTGGAAAACCTTTCCTTTTAGACATTTCGAAACCATTGGGGAACCACCCCTTCAAAACCATCCTTTAAACCTTTCGAAAGCATAAACACCTTTATACACATCAAACCTTTTGAAAGCATTTAGGTTCAATTTAAAACACGTGGAAACCTTTGAAAACTATCTTCTTTAAAACCTTTTGGTTTTACCTTCAACAGACAAAAGGGTCATTAAAACATTTAAGTCGAAAGCACTCTTTCAAAAGCATTTCCTAAGAAAGGAAGTGATGGTGTCGAAACCAACCTTCCAAAAGCATTAGAGAAGTGGTTTAAGTTTTAAAAACAAAGTATACCTTTGAAACCATTGACTTCAAAAGAAAAGAAAAGCGGCAGCTAAGGACTTCTACCTAGTCGAAAGCATATACTTAAAACAAAGGCACAACCTCTTAAAACCATTCTTTTAAAACCATTGACCTAGTCGAAAGCTATACTGTTGAAAGCAAAGTAGGCGCATTTTCATTTAAAACAAAGTAGCGCTTCGACCCCTTCGGAACCCCTGATTTCGACCTCATACCTTCCGTCTTCTTTCTAATTCACTGCGCACCAAGTCTTTGATGCCATGCGCATCGGTTTCAATGGTGATGGAGGTGGAGGAACTAAGTAGAAAGCCACCTAAGATGGAAGCAGGGTGCCGAAAGTGGCAAAACATGCAATTTGCATGTAAAACTGATTTTTAACCTTTTTAAGTAATCTTTTTAACTAACCTGCCTAGTTTTTCAAAATCTTATTGGTTGCTAATTTTCTTTTCTAAAAGCACTGCTAATATTTCAGAAATGAACAATTTAAATCATTTACAAAATACCCCTTCTCCTTTAATAAATATATAAAACATTTAAGTCTCATACATTAAATAATTTTATATATTCATCAAAACACCTAGGAAAATTCTACAAAAATTCCAGAAAATCATTTTTAATATGTTTTCTAACATATATAAATTTCAGACCCAAAATATTAATTATTTAACCGTAAATAATTTAAAACCCAAATAACCATTTTCTGTACTAGAAAATTAATATAAAATTTACATTAATTCAAAAAATTATGAAAATTGAAACCATCTCTAAAATATCATTTCTGATCTATATCTAAAATCGCAAGGCATTTGGATGTCATTAAATACGGTTTACACATTAAAACATATCATAAAATATATATATGAATAGGCATAAATTATCAACAAGCATATATAAACATTTAATCATTAAAAAATATGGCATAATCATGCAAGATAAATCGGATTTAACCGTAAACCCAAACACTTAAGAAAAATGAGATGTAGTCATTATTCACCTTAGCTTAGTGATTAAGGATGTGGGAATTAGTCTTGATTAAGTGATTTGATTCTTCCTCTTGAAAATCCTAGCTTTTATCTTCTCTTGATCTTGCTAATGGTGGCCGACCTTAGCTTATATTTTTGTTTGTGTGAAATGAAATGAACGTGTGGAGTAAATTCCTAAGGTTTTAGGGTATTAGAATGCTCTTTTTCCTATTTTACCCCTTATCTACTTCATTTTATTTCATATTAGCTCATTGTTAACATGGCACGGCTACCCCTTATTTAATCACAAATATCAATCCATTAATCAACTTACATTATTTTATTTTATTTAACTAATTAAACGTCCTAAATAATGTTACTAAAAATATGGGGTGTTACAGACTCCCTTCCTTAATGAATTTCGTCCTCAAAATTACGATAAGGTACACAACAAATCAATCAAAGGTAAAACATACCATCGAACAAATCAGGATAAGCATCTCTAATCTTGTTCTCAGTCTCCCAAGTACAGTCTCTCTCATCGTCGCTCTTCTAGACTTTCACTAATCTGACTGTCTTGTTCCTTAGCCTCTTCTCATCTCTCGTGACTATATGAATCGGCTTTCTAACTATAGTCAAGTCTGGTTCTACTACTAAGTCATCAAACACAATCGGTGCAATAGTAGTCTTCGAGTCTCTAACACACTTCCTTAGATGAGAAACATTAAACACATCGTGGACCCCTACCAAACTGCTCGGTAACTCTATTCTATATGCAAGTTTCCCGATCCACTCTACAATAGGAAATGGTCCTACAAATCTCGGTACCAACTTCCCTGATTTCCCGAATCTAACTACACCCTTCATCGGTGACGCCTTAATAAACACATGATCTCCAACAGAGAACTCCAAGTCTTTCCTTCTTCTATCTGCATAACTCTTTTGCCTAGACTGAGCTTCCTTCATCCTAGCTCGAATCAACTCAATCTTCTCTGCAGCATTTCTAACTAAATATGGACCAAGAACCAACCTATCCCGGTCTCTAACCAACAAACTTGAGATTTGCATGGCCTTCCATACAATGCTTCAAACAGTGCCATCCCTATACTAGTTTAATAACTGTTGTTATATGAAAACTCGACTAAGTGTAGATGGTCTTCCCATGATCCTCCAAAATCTAACACACAAGCTCTTAACAAATCCTCTAAGTCTTTGTTAACCCTTTCCGTTTGCCCATCGGTCCGTGGATGGTAAGCGGTACTCATCTTGAGCTTGGTTCCTAAAATATCCAGTAGACTCTTCCGAAACTCGCTAGTGAACAATGAATCTCTATCACTTACTATACTACTAGGAATTCCATGCAGTCTAACTATATTCTTTATAAATAGCTTAGCTAAAACAGGTGTCGTCCTAGTTGACTTAACTAGAATGAAATGAGCACTCTTGGTCAATCTATCCAATACAACCATATACTTTCATTTCCTCTACTAGATCTTGGCAACCCGTCAATAAAATCCATAGAAATAGAATCCCACTTCCATACTGAAATATCCAATGGCTGTAGCAAACCACTTGGCTTCTGATGTTCGGCCTTTACCAGTTGACAGTTTAAACACTGCTTCACCCGTAAGCCAACATCCCTCTTCATACCTTCCTAGAAGAAACTTCGCTTCATGTCTTGATACATCTTAGTTTCTCCTGGATGAATAGTGAACTCTGAACTATGGCCTTCCTCCAAAAATTTCTTCCATATGTCTCCCACATTCGGAAAACATAATTTTCCTTTCTTTCTCAACCAACCATTCTGGTCAAGACTAAAATCCTTCAAGCCATCGCTCTCCGTTCCATTCCTTAACTTCCTGATCCGTTCAACTAATACGGGATCCTCCTCCTGTTTATAAGCAATCTTTTCGATCATTACCGGTCGAACTTCTAAACAAGACAACACAAATGTTCCTCCACTAGATCCAGCCTCAGATCTCCACTGAACTCTACATGCCGTCAGTGCTTCCAAATCCTTCCATTCAGCTATCATTGCCAACACTGCATTCTGATGCTTTCTACTATGCACATCTGCAACCTTATTACCTTTCCCTAGTGTGTACTCAATCCCAAAATCATAAGCAGCAATAAACTCTATCCATCTCTGTTGTCTCATGTTCAACTCCTTCCGAGAGAACTAATACTTCAAAGACTTATGATCCGTATATAGCTCGAATCTCTCTCCCAAAAGGTAATGTCTCCACACCTTCATTGCAAATATCATTGCATCTAATTCCAAATTATGCGTTGGATATCAAAGCTTATGCGGTCTAAGCTATCGAGAAGCATAGGCAATCACTTTACCTCTCTGCATTAACACAGCTCCTAATCCAGTTCTACACGCATCTGTATAAACTACTAAATCCTCATTCCCCTCCAGAACAACTATTATAGGTGCATGGGTCAATAAGTGTTTCAAGCTCTGGAATGCTTCCTCACAGTTATCGATCAACAAACTTCACATCCTTCAGAGTTAGCTTAGTCATCGGTGCTGCTATCCGCGAAAAATCCTTAATGAACCTCCTATAATATCCAGCCAATCCAAGAAAACTCTTTATCTCAGTCACTGTCTCGGGTCACTTCCAATTATTCACCGCTTCAATCTTTGTCGGATCTATAGACAACCCTTTCTCTGAGACTACATGTCCAAGAAACTTCACTTCCTTCTTCCAGAAATGACACTTCGAAAACTTTGCCTTCAGCTGATTCTGCCTCAGCGTCTCAAGCACAACTCTAAGATGAACTTAATGCTCCTTCTCATCTCTAGAGTATATCAAGATATCATCTATAAAAACCAATACGAACCTATCCAAGTGTTCTCGGAAAATTTGGTTCATCAAATCAACAAAAAAATGCCGGTGCATTAGTTAGTCCGAACAACATAACTAACCATTTGTATGATCCATACCTTGTCCTAAACGCTGTCAAAGGAATACTATCCTCTGCTACTCTGAGATGATGAAAACCTGTTGCCAAATCCAACTGAGAAAATACCTTGGCTCCACTCAATTGATCAAACAAATCGCCAATTCTAGGCAACGGATATCGATTCTTTATCGTCTTCTCATTCAACTTACGATAATCGATACATAACCTCAACGATCCGTCCGGCTTCTTAGCGAACACTACGGCTGCTCCCCAAGGTGAACTACTTGGTCTAATAAAATTCTAGCCTTCCAGATCCATCAAATGCACCTTTAACTCCCTCATCTCGGTAGATGTCATCATACTTGGCAGCCTACTCACTGGTTCTGCTCCAGGCACCAAATCTATCCTAAACTCAATGGCTCGTTTCGGTGGCAATCCTACTACAGGATCAAACGCATCTGTGAATTCTTTAACCATGAAAACTCTATTCAACTCATCTTCTAACTCCGCAACACCCAATAAAGCATTCACCTCACAACTAGGGTTTTCTATGATATATACAATCCGATCACTATAGTTAGGGTGTCTAAGTAATATTTTCCTATCATGGCAAAATATCCTAGCATCATATTACTTAACCAATCCAAACCCAAAATAATTCTGAACCCTACAAAGTCAAACACATGCAAACTGTAAACAAAGGTATGACCTAACAAATCAAACTCTAAGTGGTCACACTTCATCCCAAGTGTCGCATACCCTCCTATCGGATTTGCAACCCTTAAGGAAGTAACTAAATATGAGGGTTCTACGTTAAGCTTATCTACCAAACAATGAGATATAAAAGAATGCGATGCACCGGTATCAAACAGTACGCTAACAAACATACCATGGATTTGAAGCGTACCTCCCAACACTGCCTTCCCTTTCTCCTGAGCTGTTGGTCCTGATGCAGCAGGCTCCAATGCATACACCTTTCCCTTTCCATCCTTAGCAGGCTCTTTGCATTGATTCTTATAATGACCAACCTGATCGCAGTTGAAGCATCTGATATTCTTCTTCCCGATCACTTCCTTCGCCTTTCCAATACGAGACTCATTCGCAAAATGCCCCTTCTTGTCGCACTTAAAGCAAACAACCTCAGACTTTCCCTTCTTGGCTACTCCACCTCTCCGAGCTCCTTTCTTATGAAAGAACTTTCTCTTTTGGCCATGTCCCACCTGGACCTCCTTTTATTTACACTTCTCTAGAGAAGCAAACATCTCCTCCTATCTTAAAGCCATCTCTACTACCACATCACAAGGATCTCTGATATGAGGTAATGTAGCCCTTGCCAACTCAGGCTTCAACCCCCTGATAAATTTCTCATACCTCTTCCTCACAGTATCTACTGTAGCATACGCATATCTAGCCAACTTCTCAAACCTTATAACATACTCCAAAACAGACATTTCCCACTACTCCAACTCAGCAAAATTTCTGAGCAAAGCAGACTACGCCATCATAAACATGAACCTCTCCTGGAATCTCCTCCTAAACTCAACCCATGTCATCTCCTCTTCATCAACCCCAGCCGTCACACTATTCCACCAGAATAAAGCTGCTCCTTAAAGCTATCTCGAAGCAAGCCTTCTCTTCTGCTCATCGTTGAGCCCCAAGTCTGCAAAGATCCTCTCACAATGCAGCAAACAGTTTTCCACCTCAATAGCATCTTCAGTTCCAATAAATGACTTTCCTCCAAGCCTAGCATAATCTCTGCTCAAAATGGCATAATTGTTGACCACTGGAGCTTCTTGAACTCCCACCCAGCATTTCCTCCAACCACACCAGCAATAATTCCAACTTGCATCATATTCATGAAAAACTGATACATAGCTCCCATATCTACTTGTGGGACTCCAGCACCAACATTCCCCACTTATGCCTGACCTTGATTCCTTCTAGTATTTGGTCTTGCATTACCATTTGTGTTGGTGCTACCTCCAAGATTCATTCTTCCACTTCTAGCGTCCATGTCTGTATTTAAGCCTCATGAGATACAGAAGAATAGCCTAAGAGAGATAGGAAACTAGAGATATAGCGTATACTTATATATAACAAATACAAGTGCGTTACTATAACGTTATCCCATACCACGATCTTAACTCTAATTCCTTAGGATTATGTTTTCAAAAATCATTTTTAGTTAAAGTTTTTCATAAACCTATGCTCTGATACCAAGTTGTAACATCCCCTATCTGGAGGCCCGAAGCTAAGCGCTATAGATGCTGCATTCATCCATAATATTAACTTCTAGTGACCAAATATGGTAATGTTAATGATATCCATAATATCAGAAGCACATGAATATGAAACAAAACCACAGATTTCACAAAACAACTTTTCTAATTACATTTCACAAAACATGTTTCATATTCTATTACATAATCCCATAATCGTTTCCCAGGTAAAGATCAAATATAATTATTACAAAATACGCCAAGAGCGACATACGAAGATGCCCCCTTGGTTGATTAGAGTACTATATAGACATAACCATCTTAATTACAACACAGCATAATAAAACAAAATAAAACAGCAACTCATAAATAACTATCCGTCAACCACCTGCTCGTCTCCGAAAGCTTTATTCATCAACCTACTAAAACATGTAGAACCTTAACCCTCAGCCTACTCAAATCGATTTTGAGCACCTGAGAGTTTAAGGGGAAAAACATAAACTTTGAGTCAGACATAAAGTATGGTGTGAATAATACTATACATCTCGGTTATTTGATATTAAGTGAGACCATGCCGCTTAGCGGAACGGGTTTCCCCTCACTGATATCCTTTTAAAACATATCATTTGCAAATCATTTCCTGCAACCAAAACTGGTTAAAAATATAAAGCAATATCATGTAAACATACATATCAGGTAACAAATGAACTATCTGTCCGAACACTATAGTTTTTTGGCTAACTACTAACCTTTGGCTGACTCGGGCCTACTAGGCAATATAAACAAAATATTCTAACGCCTGTTAGATACTCCACTTCTGGATGGTCTATCCTTAACTATATGTTAAACACTTCTCTTTTGGACGGTCTGTCCCTAACTTAACATCTCCTAGGGTCACCTGATCCTAATGGTTTTGCGGGCTCACCAATAACCTATATGTATACAAATATATATTCCCTTCTATGTGTAATCATCATTTTAGTCTTACCCGTGACAAAGCCCTACAAACTGAAATTTTGGACTTAATTAACTAGGGCTAATAGCTAATGTATAGGGCACGACCCTATACCAGTCCCATCTAGTATTCTAATATCTGAGTTATTTTACTTAGGGTAATCTTCCCAAAATTTTCATTGAAAACCTTTTCATCTCGAATTGATTTAAAACCTTTAAATCAAACTTAAACAAGGGAAGTATATACTCTATGCTTTACTCGAAATCACCTTGCCATATATATATATATATATATATATAATTTACTCAAATCTTTGTTGATGAAAACATTTAAACCTTTGAAAGTACCCCTTTCGAATCCATTGAAAGTACACCTTTCGAATCCATTGAAAAACCATCCCTTCGAAAGCATTAAAACCTTAGGCATCCTATCTTTAAAACACTTTAAACATTTCCTTTCGAAACCATTGGAAAACCTTTCCTTTCAAACCTTTCGAAACCATTGGGGAACCATCCCTTCGAAACCATCCTTTAAACCTTTCAAAAGCATAAACACCGTTATGCACATCAAACCTTTCAAAAGCATTTGGTTCAATTTAAAACATGTGGAAACCTTTCGAAACCTTTAAAAACTAACTTCTTCGAAACCTTTAGGTTTTACCTTCAACAAAGCAAAAGGGTTTAAAACATTTAAGCCGAAAGCACTCTTTCGAAAGCATTTCCTAAGAAAGGAAGGATGGTGTCAAAACCAACCTTCCGAAAGCATTGGAAAAGTGGTTTAAGTTTTAAAAACAAAGTATACCTTTCGAAACCATTGACTTCGAAAGATAAGAAAAGCGGCAGCTAAGGGCTTTGACCTAGTCGAAAGCATATACTTAAAATAAAGGTGCAACCTCTTAAAACCATTCTTTTAAAACCATTGACCTAGTAGAAAGCAAACCAAGTGGAAAGCTATACAGTCGAAAGCAAAGCATGTGTATTTTCATTTAAAACAAAGCAGCACTTCGACCCCTGGTTTCGACCTTATACCTTCCACCTTCTTTCCAATTCGCTGCGCACCAAGTCTTTGATGCCTTGCACATTGGTTTCGATGGTAATGGAGGAATTAAGTCAAAAGCCACCTCAGACGGAAGTAGAATGCCGAAAGTGGCGAAACATGCAATTTGCATGTAAAACTAATTTTTAACCTTTTTAATTAATCTTTTTAACTAACCTGCCTTGTTTGTCAAAATCTTATTGGTTGCTAATTTTCTTTTCTAAAAGCACTGCCAATATTTCAGAAATAAACAATTTAAACCATTTACAAAGTACCCCTTCTCCTTTTATAAATATATAAAACATTTAAGTCCCTTACCTTAAGTAATTTTATATATTCATCAAAACATTTAGAAAAATTCTACAAAAATTCCAGAAAATCATTTTTAATATGTTTTCTAACATATATAAATTTCAGACCCAAAATATTAATTATTTAACCGTAAATAATTTAAAACCCAAATAATCATTTTCTTTGATATAAAATACACATTAATTCAGAAAATTATGAAAATTGAAACCATCTCTAAAATATCATTTCTGATCTATATCTAAAATCATAAGGCATTTGGATGTCATTAAATAGGGTTTACACATTAAAACATATCATAAAATCTTTATGAACAAGCATAAATCATCAACAAGCATATATAAACATTTAATCATTCAAATACATGGAATAATCATGCAAGATAAATCAGATTTTACCTTAAAACTGAAAACACTTTAGAAAAATGAGATGTAGTCATTATTCACCTTAGCTTTGTGATTAAGGATGGAGATTTGGTCTTGATTAAGTGATTTGATTCTTCCTCTTGAAAATCCTAGCTTTTATCTTCTCTTGATCTTGCTAATGGTGGCCGACCTTAGCTTATATTTTTGTTTATGTGAAATGAAATGAACGTGTGGAGTAAATTCCTAAGGGTTTAGGGTATTAGAATGCTCCTTTTCCTATTTTACCCCTTATCTACTTAACTTTATTTCATATTAGCTCATTGTTGACATGGCACGGCTACCCCTTATTTAATCACAAATCTTAATCCATTAATCAAATTACATTATTTTATTTTATTTAACTAATTAAATGTCCTAAATAATATCTCTAAAAATATGGGGTGTTACAAGAATTTAATTAAGTAAAAAGTTAAGTGTCACATCATAGCAAACATTTGTGCATTTAGTACTAAAAACATGTTTAAACCTTAAGAGACATAAGTACAAATGCTAATTAAATGTTGTTGGTGAGGAGAGGACAAAGGATGGTGATGTGGAGGCATATGTGTGGAGGACATGTACTTAGGGATAATTTGGTAATTTAGTAATTTCATGTTATATAAAAATCAATTTTCATATTATTTTTCCTTATTTGATCACTTCATTTCCATTATCTAAAAACCTCTCTAAGCTCCACGAAAAAATTTCATGACTTCCTTGATTTCTAAAGTTTCAAAATCTTGGTTTTAATTCACTTTAAACTTTTAAAACCTCCTCCTTCATTCTACAACTCCACTTCTCCAAAAAATCAAGTCAAGCCTCTTAAGAAATTGTTATGGCCGAGCCACCCTATGCCTAAGCCGAGCCAGCTTGACCTTTAATGCCTACAAAATTCATTATTGGTTAAGGAAAATTAATGATCTACATTTGTTTCTAATTATAGTGGAAGATCGAGTCGAGTTAGTAAGCTTTTGGTGAGTTAAAGCTCACCCCTTCGCTAAAGTTTCTAACTTTATTTATGATGTGAAATTGATTGTAAATTCATGGCTTGTTTGAGTGAATATGGTGTTGATTTGGTTATACATGTGTATGCTTGAATGTAAATTTATTTAGACTTGTAAATAAAAAGTTAAAAGTTAGGAAAGTGCAAGTTAGGACCTTGCTTATATCATGATGTTATGGTTCATATATATATGTTTGCAAACATACATACAATTTTTTAGGCTAAGGAGAAATTAGCACTTGATTTGTACTTTAACAGGACATTGAAATCTCTCGCTTCTTACTTGTTTACATATGGATTTTCCAAGAAAAGTTTTTAAAGCTTTAAACTTTAGTTTAAGTTTTCAAAAAGCTATATTCAAGTTTATAAAAGTAAGACAAAACATAAAGCAAGGATTTGAAATTGATTTGGAGTATGAATCGAGTTTTGGAATTATGGGTTATATAGCGATAGTCACTATAAATGTAGTTTGTAAAATGAACTTTTTTTGCAAAATTAGAAAATGTTTTCACTTAGGTATATTTTGAAAAGTGTTTTCAAAACTTATTTAAGTATGGATAAGTAATTATTATTTATTTATTTAACGATTAATTAATTAAGGCAATTAGTACTTAAGTGTTAATCAAGTAAGTTAATTATAATTAGTGAAGTAATTAAAGGTTAAATATTATTTAATCATTAATAAAGGGTAAATTATTATTTTGTTATTAAAGATTAATTATTAATTAGCTATTTATTTATAAAAGGGTTTAATTACTAATTAATTACCAATTTAGTTAATTAAGACTCAATTAAGATTTAATTATTACTAAATAAAGGTTTAATTTATTAATTATTAATTAAAGACTAATTATTTATTTAATTATTATTTAAGGATAAACTATTATTTTAAGTATTTATTTAAAGATAAATATTGTTTAATTATTTATTTAGTAGTTAATTATTATTTAATTATTAATTAAATATTTAACTATTATTTAATAAGAAGTTCAAATGTTATTTAATTTTTAAATAAATGTTTTGAGATTTTAAACCACTTTATTTTTAAAGATCAATTTTGTCTTAAATTAAGTTTCCTTTAAAGAATGTTTTTAAATCCTAGGGATTTCTTTATCGATTACCTGTAATGACCCTAATTTTGATTGACATTATTTAGGACATTTAATTAGATAAATTAAATGAAATAATATGGAAGGTTAAGGGATTGAGATTTGTATAATATGAAGGTAGCCGCACCTTAATTAATCTATAAGCCAAAGAGAATTAAAATGGAGTAAGTAGGAGGAATATGCAAATGGCAATATAAGAATAAACTATGTTCTTATACCCTAAACCCTGCTTACTTTCATTCCTTACCCATTTTAAACATTTGCAAACAAAAACACTAAAAAATTTAAAAGCTTGGCCGGCCACCATTAAGGGAAATCAAAAGGAAGATAAGCAAGGATTCAAGTAGGAAGCTTAACCAAATCAATCAAAGAGAAAATCTCAACCTTCTTAACCCCAAGCTAAGGTGAATAATAGATTTACATCTCATTTTTATTGATTTCGGTTTCTAGTTAAGATCCGAATTTATTTTGCATGTAATATGCCATGATATGATTGTTCAAATGGATATATACATATATGTTGCTTAATATAGATTTAATGATGACTTTTGATTTGAAAAACCTATTAAATGACATCCAAATGACTTAAGCTTTTTGATGATATGGTTGAAAACATTATTTATGAAGTAGGTTTCATGTTTCATAATCTTCCAAGCTATTATGGGTTTGTTATCAAATTTTTATGAAAGAAAATAGCTAATTTGGGTTTAAAATTATTTTCGGCAATTATGTGTTAGATTTGGGTCTGAAATTTAAATATGTCAGAAACATATTAGAAGTGATTTATCGGAATTTTGGGAGAATTTTTCTAAGTATTTTACTATGGATATAAAATTATTTACGGTATGAGAATTAAATGTTTTATATGTTTTGTAAAGGAGAAAGGCTTAATTGTTAAATGTTTTATATTGTTAATTTCTGAATTCGGCAGCACTTTTAGAAAAGATGATTTTTGAAAAGAATTGGCAACCAATTACATCTTTATAAATAAGGCAAGTTAGTTGAAAAGCAATTACTTTAAAAGACTATAAAACAGTTTTACTTAATTTACTACTTCGCCACTTCCATCAGAAGCTTGCGACACCATACCTCCATCCTTGACCAAGTCGAAATCAATGCACATGGTATCAAACAACTAATACGAAGTGAATTGCAGAAAGGTGGAAGGTACAACGTCGAAACCAAGCTTTCGAAGGGGTAGAAGTTTCTTTTATTAACTTTGAACTATTCTTATTTACAAATGATGCTTTCGAAGAGGTGGAGTTAGCTTTCGACTTAACCAGCTTGCTTTCGTTTATATAAAAAGGGCTTTCGAATGAGTTGCCGCCTTGATGTTATAAAAAAGCTTTCGAAAGGATACAACTCATGCTGCTGCATTCTACCTTTTTACCTAGTTAAGGCCACTTTTCTTTATAACCTTTAACAATGGTTTCGAAAGGGTGCTTTCGCCTTGATACTTTGAAGCCACTTCTCAGTGCTATCGAAAGGGCTGGTTTCGAAACCATCCCCTTTCTTTTACTTAGGACCAATGCTTTCACTTAAGTTCTTTTAAGACCTTTAGTTATATTAAAAGTTAAACCCAAAGGTTTCGAAAGGAATGGTTTTAAATGGTTTCGAAGAAATGTTTTCACAAACTTTTACTTGAACCCAATACTTTTGAAAGGTATGTTTTGAGTGAAGATTTGCAATATTTTCGAAAGGTATATAATATGGGCTTCGAAGGGGAGATCCCTAATGTTTTCGAAAGGGTTACTTTGAGTATTTGAACGTAGGGTTTCCAATGCTTTCGAAAGACAAGTTTAATGGTTTTTAAAGAGGATGTTTAAGGTTTAAATAAATGATTTTGAAAGGTCAATTTTCAAAGGTTTCAAAAGGATCTTTTGGCTTTTCGGCCTAGTGTTTCAAGGTATAGTAGTTAACTTATTTTAAAAGGGGTACGTTCAATGGATTCGAAAGGAATTGTTTAAAGTTTTTAAACAAAGGTTTCGAAGGGTTTACCTTGGCTTCATGGTCTAAAATCTTTTAAGTTAAAAAGGGTTTTAACTTACTTTGGTTACTTTGGAGGGATAGGTAATCCCATTGATTAGATTTCATAAATATGGTTTTGTATAAAGTATATATATCATGGCATAGGTGATTCAAATAAAGCAAAGTATATGATTTCCTTGTTTTATAAAAATACGATTTTGAGGGGTAAATCATTTGTAAAGATTATTTACAAGGAAATAGAGTTTTAACAGGGTAGTTAACCCTAAGGCAGGAAATGAAACATGAATAGGGTAGTTAACCCTAAGTCTATGACTCAAATATTAGAAGACCGGATGGAACTGGTGTAGGGTTGCGCCCTATACTTTAGCTATTAGCCTCTAGCTAAAACAAGTCCAAAATTCCAGTGTGTAGGGCTTGTCACATGTGGGACTAAATTGAGGTTGCACACAGAACAGAATATACGGAGTAAAGATAGGTTATTGGTGAGCCCGTAAAACCATTAGGTTCAGTTGACCCTAGAAAAGAAAGTTAAGGGCAATCAGCCTAGTATTATGTCTAACAGAAGTTAGATTATTGAGTATGTCTGGTAGGCCCGAGTCGGCCAATGGTTAATAGTTATCCAAGCAAAACTATAGTGTAGACAGATAGTCCATTGATTTCCTGATTTTATGCATATATGTACGTGCTATTATTGTTATACTCGGTTTGGTTGCATGTTTTTGATTTGCAAAAGATATGCCTTTTAAAGGGATATTAGTGAAGGGAAACCCGTTCCGCTAAGCGGTGTGGTCTCACTTAATATTAGTAAACCGAGATGTAACAGTATTATTCACACCAGGCTTTATGTCCGACTCGATGTTTACGTTTTCCCTTTAAACTCTCGGGTGCTCAAAATTTGATTTGGGTAAATTGAGAGTTAAGATTTTTCTGGTTTAGTAAGTTGGATGAATAAGCTTCCAAAGGCGTGCAGGAGGCAAAGTTAGGAGATATTTAGTTTTGTTTCCACTATGATGTATTATGACTAACATGTCTATTTAGTACTCTAATCATCCAAGGAGGCATCTTCATATGTCGCACTGGGCGTAATTTGTAATAATTATATTTGATTAAAACCTGGTAAGCATTGGGATTATTAATAGAATATGAAATATTGATTTGAAATGTAATCAGAAAAGCTGTTTTGAAATTTGTGTCAATTTTATTTCTTATTCATGTGCTTCTGATATTATGAATACCATTAACATTACCGTATTTTGTCACCGGAAGTTAATACTATGTATAACTGCAGCATCTGTAGCGCTTAGCTTTGGGCCTCAAGATATGGGATGTTACAACTTGGTATTAGAGCAAACGTCTATGAAAACTTTAAAGAAATTTTAAAATTAACTGATTTGAAAACATAATCCTATGGAATTTAGAGAAAAGACTGGGGTATGGGATAATTCTATAGTAACATACTTGTATTTGCTATATATAAGTATACGCTCTATCTCTATTCTCCATATTTCTAAGGCTGTTCTTATGTATCTTACAAAGGCTCGAATGCAGATTTTAAGGACGTAAGATATGGACGCTAGGAGTGGAAGAGTTAACATTGGTGGAGGAAGCACCACAACCAACGGAAACGCTCGACCTAATAAGAGAAACCTGGGTCGACCGGCAAATACTAATCCAAATGCAAATGCCAATGTGGGTGCTGGAGTGCTGCAAGCTAATATGGGAGCTATGTATCAGTTCTTTATTAATATTATGTAGGCTGGAGTTGCTGCGGGATTAGTCAGAGGAAATGTGGAAGGAGGAAACCAAGGAGCTCCGGTGGTCAATAACTATGCAGTATTGAGCAGAGATTATACCAAGCTTGGAGGAAAACCGTTTATCGAGACTGAAGACGCAATTGAAGTGGTGAATTAGTTACTTCATTGCGAGAGAATCTTTACTGATTTAGGTCTTAACGATGAGCATAAAAGTAGACTTGCTTCTACACAGTTGCAAGGAGCAACATCGTACTGGTGGAATAGTGTTACTGTGGGAGTTAATGAGGAGACCATAACATGGGCTGAATTTAGAAGAAGGTTTGAAGAGAGGTTCTTGTCAAAAATTGCTAAGTCAACTCTGCTCAGGAAGTTTATGGAATTGGAGCAAGGATATATGACAGTGCTTGAGTATGCTACCGGATTTGAAGAATTATCAAGGTATGAGTATGCTACGGTTGATATGGTTCTTAAAAGAAATGAGAAGTTCATCCATGGACTGAAACCTGAACTAGCTAAAGCGACTCTGGCACATATCCGGGATCCGTGTGATGTAGTTGTTGAGATGGCTTTGAGGCAGGAGGAGATGCTTGCTTATCATGGTGGTAACAAAGCAGGGGAATCTCAAAGTGTGCGGAACAATAAAAGGAATTTTTTCCATAAGAAGAGCGCTTAGAAAGGAGAAGCTGCCAAGAAGGCAAAGGCTAATTTAGTTTTCTTTAAATGTGATAAGAAGTGACACCATGCTCACGAGTGTCGGACAGGCAAAGGGAATAAAGCTGATAATAAGAAAGGGGTGAGGTGTTTTGATTGTGATCAGATTGGGCATTATGAGAACCGGTGCAAGGAGCCAGCCAAGGATGGAAAAGGCAAGATATTTGCATTAGAACCAGCTACCTCAAGACCAACAGCTGGGGAGAAAGGAAAAGCTGTGTTGGGAGTTACGCTTTTGATTCATGGTGTATCAGTTAGAGTTCTATTTGATACTGGTGCATCGCATTCTTTTATATCTCATTATTTGGTCGATAAGCTTAATATAAAACCCTCATACCTAGTTACTTCCTTAAGGGTTGCAAATTCGATAAGAGGGTATGCGACTCTTGGGATGAGATGTGACCACTTAGAGTTTGAATTGTTAGGTCATATATTTGCTTGTAGTTTACATGTATTTGATTTCGTAGGGTTCGGAATTATTTTGGGTATGGATTGGTTAAGTAAATACGATGCTAGGATATTTTGCCATGATAGGAAAGTATCACTTAGAAACCCTCGTTTTAGTGATCGGATTATATACTCCATAAAAAACCCTAGTTTTGGGGCAAATGCTTTGTTGGGTGTTATGAAGGAAGAAGACGAGTTGAACCGAGTTTTTGTTATTAGAGAATTCGCAGACGTCTTTTAGCCCGTAGTGGGACTACCGCCAAAATGAGCTATTGAGTTTCGGATAGATTTAGTACCAGGAGCAGAACCAATGAGTATACCACCAAGCATAATGACACCTACCGAGATGAAGGAGTTAAAAGTGCAGTTGGTGGATTTGGAAAGTAATAACTTTATCAGACCAAGTAGTTCTCCTTGGGGAGCGGTCGTAGTGTTTGTAAATAAACCGGATGGATCGTTAAGGCTGTGTATCGATTATCGTAAGTTGAATGAGAAGACGATAAAGAATCGATATCCGTTACTTAGAATTGACAATTTGTTCAACCAGTTGAGTGGAGCCAAAGTATTTTCCCAGTTGGATTTGGCACCAGGGTTCCATCAGCTTAGAGTGGCTGAGGATAGTATTCCTTTGACGGCTTTTAGAACGAGATATGGATCGTATGAATGGTTAGTAATGCCGTTCGGACAAACCAACGTGACAACATTTTTTGTGGACCTGATGAATAGGATCTTCCGGGAGCATCTGGACATATTCATGTTAGTGTTCATAGATGACATTTTGAAATACTCTAAAGATGAAAGAGAGCATGAAGTTCATCTTAGAGTGGTACTTGAGACGTTGAGGCAACATCAACTGAAAGCGAAATTTTCGAAGTGTCATTTCTGGAAGAAGGAAGTGAAGTTTCTTGGTCTTGTAGTCTCAGAGAAAGGGTTGTCCGTAGATCAGGCTAAGATTGAGGCGTTGAATAATTGGAAGAGACCCGAGACAGTGACTGAGATAAAGAGTTTTCTTGGATTAGCTGGTTATTATCAGAGATTCATTAAGGATTTTTCATGGATAGCAGCACCGTTGACTAAATTAACGTGGAAAGATGTGAAGTTTGTCTGGACCGATAAGTTTAAGGAGGCATTCCAGAAATTGAAACACTTATTAACAAATGCACCTATGTTAGTTATTCTGAGGGAATCAAGACATAGTGGTGTATATGGATGCATGTGGAACAGGGTTAGGAGCTATGTAAATGCAAAGAGGTAAAATGATTGCCTACGCTTCACGACAGCTTAGACCACATGAAGTTAGATATCCAATTCATGATTTGGAATTAGCTACAGGAATTTTTTCATTGAAGGTGTGGAGACATTACCTTTTGGGAGAAAGATTCAAGTTGTATACGGATCATAAGTCACTGAGGTATTTATTCTCTCAGAAGGAGTTGAATATGAGACATCAGAGGTGGTTAGAGTTTTTAGCCGCTTATGACTTTGGAATTGAGTACACACTGGGGAAAGGTAATCAGGTTGCAGATGCACTTAGTAGAAAACATCAGAATGCAATATTGGCAATGATAGCTGAGTGGAAAGATTTAGAAGCATTGACCACATGCAGAATACAATGGAGATCTGAAGCCATTTCTAATAAGGAAACTGCTATGTTGTCATGTTTAGAAGTTCGACCAGTGATGATCGAAAGGATTACTTCTAATCTAGGAAAGGATCAATTATCAGCTGAACGGATCAAAAAATTAAGGAATGGGACAGAGAGCGATGATTTGAAAGATTTCAGCCTTGACCAAAATGGGTGGTTAAGGAAGAAAGGAAGACCGTGTGTTCCGATTGTGGGAAACATTAGGAAGGAAGTTCTTGGAGAATGTCATCGTTCAAAGTTCACCATTCATACGGGAGGAACTAAGATGTATCAGGTCATGAAAAGAAGTTTCTTCAGGGAAGGTATGAAAAGAGATATTGGCTTATGGGTGAAGCAGTGTTTGAACTGCCAACATGTACAAGCTGAACATCAGAAACCAAGTGGGTTACTTCAACTTTTAGATGTTCCGATTTGGAAATGGGATTCTATCTTAATGGATTATAAAGACGGGGGTTGCCAAGGTCAAATTGAGGAAATGAAAGTATATGGGTCATAGTGGACAGGTTAACCAAGAGTGCCCATCTCATTCCAGTTAAATCAACCAGGACGGCACCTGTTTTGGCTAAATTATTCATGAAAAATATAGTTAGACTGCATAGAATTCCTAGTAGTATAGTAAGTGGCAGAGACTCCTTATTCACTAGCGAGTTCTAGAAAAGTCTACAGGATACTTTGCGTACCAAGCTCAATATGAGTACCGCTTACCATCCGTAGACAGATGAACAAACCGAAAGAGTTAACAATGTCTTAGAAGATTTGTTAAGAGCTTGTGTGCTAGACTTTGGAGGATCATAGGAAGACCACCAATACTTAGTCGAGTTTTCGTATAACAACTAGGGCTGCACAAAGTATAGGTTGGGTCGGGTCAGACCAAATATTTCATCCGACCCGCATAGGTATGGGTTTAAGGTAGCTCAACCCATATCCGACCCTATATGAGGTTGGATATGGGTTGGGTCGAAGTATGGGTTGGGTCGGGTTTAGTAGGGTTGGGTTGGGTTGCATGAATCTAATAAAAAATGAGAATATAAGGGAATATTTTCAAAAAATAACATTAAAATGTTCAACATAATATATTAGATTTTAGCTAGCATAACGCACTTAAACTAACTAATTCATTATAACATATATTTTATTAAAATTTCATTGTAAAACACATCATATGAAATTAGTTCACTACATAGTAGAACAAGTGTTTCATTTTAAAATACATTAAAATGTCCTTTGGAATATCTTTGCCAAATTCTATCTTGTTTGGGTTGACATAAAATATGTTTTTTCGTATATTTACTGTAGAATACATAAACATTATTCTAGGATTAGACTATTCTAATTTTAAGTGTATTGATATTAAATTAGGTTTTTAATATAGGGTTGAGTTGGGTTAAAGTAGGGTTGGGTTGAACAAAATAACACACCCGACCCATATATAGTATGGGTTACAAATTGTAACCCATATCCGACCCGAACTAGGATGGGTTAGGTTGGGTTTATGTGGGTTGGGTCGGGTTGGTGGGTTGGGTCGGATTGGATATGGGTTGTGTGCAGCCCTAATAACAACAGTTACCAGACTAGTATAAGGATGACACCGTTTGAAGCTTTGTATGGAAGGCCATGCAAATTTCCCGTTTGTTGGTTAGAGACCGGGGACAGGTTAGTTCTTGGCCCGGATTTGATTAGAGAAGCTGCAAAAAAGATTGAGTTAGTTCGAGCTAGAATGAAGGAAGCTCAGTCTAGGAAAAAGAATTATGTTGATAGAAGATGGAAAGACTTAGAGTTATCAGTTGGAGATCATATTTCCGTCAAGATATTACCAATGAAAGATGTAATCCAGTTTGGGAAATCAGGAAAATTGGCGCCGAGATTCGTTGGACCATTTCTTATTATAGAAAGGATTGGAAAACTCGCGTATAGAGTGGAGTTACCGAATAGTTTGGCAGGAGTCCATAATTTTTTTCATGTTTCTCATCCAAGGAAGTGTATTCAAGATCCAAAAACTATTATAGCACCGACTGGATTAGATGATTTAGTAGTGGAACCGGATATGACTATAGTTAGAAAACCAGTTCGCATAGTCGCGAGGGATAAGAAGAGACTAAGGAACAAGACAGCCAGACTAGTCAAAGTCCAGTGGGGTGACGACGAGAGAGACTGTACTTGGGAAAATGAGAGCAGGATTAGAGATACTTATTCTGACTTGTTTAACGGTATGTTTTACCTTTATGTTTGATTGTTATGGGTACCTTATCGTAATTTTGAGGATGAAATTTTTTAAGGAGGGGAGTCTGTAATGACCCTAATTTTGATTGACATTATTTAGGACATTTAATTAGATAAATTAAATGAAATAATGTAGATGGTTAAGGGATTGAGATTTGTACAATCAGAAGGTAGCCGTGCCTTAATTAATCCATAAGCCAAAGGGAATTAAAATGGAGTAAGTAGGAGGAATATACCAAGGGCAAAATAGGAATAAACTATGTTCTTATACCCTAAACCCTTCTTACTTTCGCTCCTTACCAATTTTAAACATTTGCAAACAAAAAAATTAAAACATTTAAAGCTTGGCTGGCTACCATTAAGGGAATCAAAAGGAAGATAAGCAAGGATTCAAGTATGAAGCTTAAGCAAATCAATAAAAGAGCAAATCTCAACCTTTTTAACCCCAAGCTAAGGAGAATAATAGATTTACATCTCATTTTAATTGATTTCGATTTCTAGTTAAGATCTGAATTTATTTTGAAAGTAATATGCCATGATATGATTGTTCAAATATATATATATATATATTGATGATTTATGTTGCTTCATATAGATTTTATGATGATTTTGATTTGAAAAACCTATTAAATGACATCCAAATGACTTGCGTTTTTGATGATATGGTTGAAAACATTATTTATGAAGTAGGTTTCAAGTTTCATAATTTTCCAAGCTATTGTGGATTTGTTATGAATTTTCTATGAAAGAAAATAGCTAATTTGGGTTTAAAATTATTTTCGGCAATTATATGTTAGCTTTGGGTCTGAAATTTAAATATGTCAGAAAACATATTAGAAGTGATTTTTGAGAATTTTTGGAGAATTTTCCTAAGTATTTTACTATGGATATAAAATTATTTAAAGTATGGGACTTAAATGTTTTATATGTTTTGTAAAGAAGAAAGGCTTAATTGTTAAATGTTTTAAATTATTAATTTCTGAATTCGGTAGCACTTTAAAAAAAATGATTTTTGAAATGAATTGGCAACCAATTACATCTTTACAAATGAGGTAAGTTAGTTGAAAAGCAATTACTTTAAAAGACTATAAAACAGTTTTACTTAAATTTACTACTTCGCCAGTTCCATCATAAGCTTTCAACACCATACCTCCTCCCTTGACCAAGTCAAAACCAATGCACATGGTATCAAACAATTTATATATAGTGAATTGGAGAAAGGTGGAAGGCACAACGTCAAATCTAAGCTTTCGAAGGGGTAGAAGTTGCTTTTATTAACTTTGAACTATTCTTGTTTACAAATGATGCTTTCGAAGGGGTGGAGTTTGCTTTCGAATTAACCAATTTGCTTTCATTTATATAAAAAGGGCTTTCGAATGAGTTGCCGCCTTGATGTTATAAAAGAAGCTTTCGAAAGATACAACTCATGCTGCCGCATTCTACCTTTCGACCTAGTTAAGATTGCTTTTCTTTATAGCCTTTAACAATGGTTTCAAAAGGGTGCTTTTGCCTTAATACTTTGAAGCCGCTTCTCAATGCTTCCGAAAGGGTTGGTTTTAAAACCATCCCCTTTTCTTTTACTTAGGACTAATGCTTTCACTTAAGTTCTTTTAAGACCCTTAGTTATATTAAAAGTGAAACCCAAAGGTTTTGAAAGGAATGGTTTTAAATGTTTTCAAAGCAATGTTTCCACAAACTTTTACTTGAACCCAATACTTTCGAAAGGTATGTTTTGAGTGAAGATTTGCAATGTTTTCGAAAGGTATATAATATGGGCTTCGGAGGGGAGATCCTCAATGTTTTCGACAAGGTTACTTTGAGTATTTGAATGGAGGGTTTCTAATGCTTTTGAAAGACAAGTTTAATGGTTTCGAAAGAGGGTGTTTAAGGTTTAAATTAATGACTTCGAAAGGTCTATTTACAAAGGTTTCGAAAGGTATCTTTGGCCTTTCGGCCTAGTGCTTCAAGGTATAGTAGTTAACTTATTTTGAAAGGGGTACTTTTAATGGATTCGAAAGGAATTGTATAAAGTTTTTAAACAAAGGTTTTGAAGGTTTTACCTTGGCTTCATGGCTTAAAATGTTTTAAGTTAAAAAGGGTTTTAACTTACTTTGGTTACTTTGGACGAATAGATAATCCCATTGATTAGATTTCATCAACATGGTTTTGTATAAAGTATATATATCATGGCATAGATGTTTCAAGTAAAGCAAAGTATATGATTTCCTTGTTTTATAAAAAATATGATTTCAGGGGTAAATCATTTGTAAAGATTATTTATAAGGAAATAGAGTTTTAATAGGGTAGTTAACCCTAAGGCAGGAAATGAGACATGAATAGGGTAATTAACCTTAAGTTTATGACTCGGATATTAGAAGACCAGATGAGACTGGTGTAGGGTCGTGCCCTATACTTTAGCTATTAGCCCCTAGCTAAAATAAGTCCAAAATTCCAGTGTGTAGGGCTTGTCACAGGTGGGACTAAATTGAGGTTACACACAGAAGGGAATATACAGAGTAAAGATAGGTTATTGGTGAGCCCGTAAAACCATTAGGTTCAGTTGATCCTAGAAAAGAAAGTTAAGGACAATCAGCCCAATATCATGTCTAACAAGAGTTAGATTATTAAGTATGTCTGGTAGGCCCGAGTCAGCCAATGGTTAATATTTAGCCAAGTAAAACTATAGTGTGGACAGATAGCCCATTGATTTCCCGATTTTATGCATATATGTACTTGCTATTATTGTTATAATCGGTTTGATTGTATGTTTTTGATTTGCAAAAGATATGCTTTTTAAAGGGATATTAGTGAGGGAAAACCCATTCCACTAAGCGGCATGGTCTCACTTAATATCAGTAAACCGAGATGTAATAGTATTATTCACACTAGGCTTTATGTCTGACTTGAAGTTTATGTTTTCTCCTTAAACTCTCAGGTGCTCAAAATTTGATTTGGGTAAATTGAGAGTAAAGGTTTTTCAGGTTTAGTAGGTTGGACGAATAAGCTTCCGAAGGCGTGCAGGAAGCAAAGTTAGGAGCTATTTAGTTTTATTTCTGCTGTGACATATTATGACCGATATGTCTATTTAGTACTCTGATCATCCAAGGAGGCATCTTCATATGTCGCTCTTGACGTAATTTGTAATAATTATATTTGGTCAAAGCTTGGGAATCATTTGGGATTATGTAACAGAATACGAAATATTGATTTGCAATGTAATTAGAAAAGCTGTTTTGAAATCTGTGTTAATTTTATTTCATATTCATGTGCTTCTGATATTATGAATACCATTAACATTACCGTATTTTGTCACCGAAAGTTAATACCATGGATGACTGCAGCATCTATAGCGCTTAGCTTCAGGCATCAAGATAGTGGATGTTACATTACCCTTAAGTAACTCCCAATTGAATATGAAACCCAATGACATATGTTTAGTAGAATAAAACACAGTTCTGCTAATTTATTTTATGTTTAATATCTGTTAGCATTATAAATCATTCTGCCATAATTCACTAAGTTGATTATGTTAACATCTATTAGGCAGAACAAATCGACATTCTACTATTATACTAACCTGGACATTTACCCATATGTTTATTGATTGTTATCGGCTGATTTCCTTTACGTATCTGCTCGTTATGTAATACTCATGTTATAACTTGGATAAGTTAAACCCAATTAAATGAACCATTGTGGTCACTAAGCCTCCTTCTGATTTTGCAAATTTTAAAATTTCATTTTATCCTTTATGAAATGGTTTAAAGTTTATTATTATTTTAAATATGATATTTAAAAGATAGTTAAACAATTATTTTATTAAATGTTTGAAGTTAATTTAATCTTTTAAACGTTTGTTTAAAATCAGTGTTTTGTTAATTTGGTTTAAAAATAATTAAATAAAGAATGTTTTAAATAATAACTTGTTTATTTAAAGGTGTTTTAAATAATTAATTTTATCAAGGGATCTTTATAGATTAAGTTTTATTAAAAGAGTTTTGTTTTAAATAATGAAGTTTTATAAATGATTTTGGTGATTTATAAAGAGTGTGATAAATGGTTTTGAACATTTGTAAAAGAAGTTTTACAAAATGATTTGGAGTTTTGGGTAAAGGAAATATTATATACAAAAGAGATTTGTTAAAAGGATTTATTGAAGGAAATTTATAAAAGAATTTGAGATTTGATTTCCTTTAACTGACCTTCTTAATTCTGGTGGTATGGACATTCGTTCCACATTTAACACTGAAGGAATATTTTTTGAGGTTATCTTTATCTTCAATTTAAAACATTTTGTTTTGATCCTTTGATAAGATTTGTAAATGAGAAACTTTCACAAATGTTTTGTGAATATACTTATGTCAGTAAGATAAGTACATGGATGTTTTTTATCAACACTTTTGAAAAGAGATTTTAATAAATGAAAGAATTGTTTTGAGGCTTAGTGGTTACTATTGGTAATTAAATCTCTAAATTGTTGTTGTTTGTTTATTTGATAATTAGATAACCGACTATCAAATCTAGACCTATTTTAACTCAAGAAGTATGTTGAGTATTTTTGAGTTCCCCGGTGAGGACTCGAATACTAATTTCATACTTCTAAATAACCGAAATTGAGTTAGCCAAAAATTATCGCTTAGTTTGTAGACATCGGTTTTCGGATTTATCCAAACTACTCCAAACTAGTAACGTTCGTGATGAAGTATGATATGGAATGATACTATTCCTCCTGAGCGTGATTCCAAAATAGAAGATGGTAAAATCTTGAATGCTTGTTTGATCTTGGAAAAACTTGTTTGGATGAATGCTAGCATACATCTTTGCTTGGAGGGCAGTGTTAGCATTCCAAGATGGTATGTTAGTAGAAGAGGTAAAAGCATAGCCTCAAGCTTTACAACCCGGAAGAATGGCTAAAACAGGGTATGCAGTGGAGCCATATGGTTAGCAACCATTAGGAGCCGTCATCCCATTCTAGATTGTCCTTTAAAGTTGTTTTGCGCGCAAGCATCGAGGGGCAAAGTAAAGCAACATCAGTGTCAAAGGGGTGAGGTAATCCGGCTTGTCATATTAATGGGGCAGGCGGGCACTGTGTAGCTGAGGGGCCGATGCATCTATAGCCTCTGGTACATTTTCTAAAGGTGTACCATCAGAAGGTAGTCCCTTACCTAGTCATAGTTGGAATCCATTCTCCAATACGTACCTTTACGGTTTTGATTGTATAGCCTAGTATGCTAGAATTTAACTAATGTAACAATTTCGGCTATGATTTAATATTCACTTTAACCCTAGATATTATTATAATATCATTGGATTTTTATAATAAAATGTTTTAGTTATCGTAAGGTAAAAAATCATCCGTGTTTATGTGCAACGTGGTCTTACAATATACTTTTCATTTTGAAAAGATTTCCAAATATAGTAATCCATATGATTCATTTCGAGTTTTTCTCACGTTGGTTTTACCAGACTGACTTGGTCGTTGTTTTCCTATAATGTTCGGGTCAGCCCGAGCATATTTTCCAGATTTACCTAGATCCATTGGAGCTTTCAAGGGACGAGCTGGATTCTCCAAGATGTATTCATGTATCTTATATTCTTCTTGTTGCTTTGTTATCTGTCTATATTTATTAGAAATTGTAAGGATAGACTGTTATAACTGTCCAAGCTGATAATAGGTTAGTGTATTTTGATGTCATGTATATAATAAAGTTCTTCTCTTTTTGTAATGATCTTGTGTATATTATATATTTATCGTCACGATGTGAGATTCTGTTCTGTCTTTTGCTTTCTTCACCCCAAATGACATGTCTTTCGAACACTTAAATTATCGGCACACGAATACTGATGATGTATTAAGTGTTTTCTTTAGGTATAAGAAAGGCAGATCGTTACAATGATTATAAAGACTACTCGAAACCCTAAAGACTTCTGAATGCCCAATATGGATCCTTACAAAGGTCTAACCGACTCTGTGGTACACCTACAGTGGTATACCCAATATATGTTAATGGATGCGGCAGTAGAGGTGGTCTTGTGTAAATGCTTCCCCTTGTTCCTGGTAGACCTGACAATAATGTGGTTTAGTCCTATACTTTCGAGCTCAATGAATTCCTAGGCAATGTTATAAGAAAAAATTATCAGGCAGTTTCGAGTACACTTGGAGTAGCCTAAGGACCTATATTCGTTGTCAAACGTGAAGCAAAGTTAGGATGAACCATTATGATAGTACCTAACTCATTTTAATGTAGCAACAACCGGGGTTTAGAACGGAGATAGATGGCTAATTTTGATGGCCTTGTGCAAAGGGGTGCACCCGACTTGAAATTGGCCAGGAGGTTAACTAAGGAGAAGCCGATAACCTTGCAGGATTTCTTTTAAGAGACGGTAAAGTATATGAGGGTGGAAGAGGCCCTAACTAGGGGAAAAATTAGGATAGTTGGGAAATCTTCAAAAGCATCTAACAGAGTTAACACTATGGCAAAGGTAAACAAAACTAATTTCACTAAAAAGAAGAAGGACAACAACCGAAGTGGATCAGGTGGAAATAAGGTAGAACATAAGAGGTTCAGGCATGGACCAAGATTCGATGCTTACATGGACCTAAACAATACTATGGAAAACATCTATATTGTGATGCAAGCAAAACTTAAGTATAATAGGCCTCAACCAAGAAAGGAGACCGAAGCTGACATAAATATGGGGAAATATTATCGGTTCCATGAACCTTGCAGAAATGACACTAACGAATGTTGTCACCTACGCGAGATTATTGAGGAGTACATCAGAAAGAAAAAGTTGGAATGGTATGTCAAAAATCCTAACACTCCCCCATTCCTACATGGCAACCACCAAAATAACCCCAAAGGGAATGAAGGTGGGGTAACCAGCACTAATCGCGAAAAGGATGGGACATTGGTAATTAAAATCATAATGAGAGGTGCTTATATAGTAGACAAGAGTTGGGCTAAGATAGAAAGATATGACTAGTCTTTGAAGAATGGAGAAGGCTTTGTATACACCATAGGCAGGGAGCGCGAGGCTAAAACCCCTCGCCGGGAGCATGTCAAGATAACTTTTAATGAAAGTGATTTGCAAGGTAAGCAATATCTGCACACAAACCCTATGGTGATTTCAACGATGCTCGGCTCAGCAAAGGCATGCCGAATTTTGATAGATAGTGGGAGTTTAGTTAACAGCCTTTCGGGGATGGATTAACAAGATGGGGTTATCCATGAAAGATGTCACATGTTTTAACAAACAACTGGATGACTTTACCAGAGAAGGCAAAATGCCCCTAAGGAAGCTTTATTTGTTTGTCGAGCTTGGAAACTTTCCCTGATCAGCCACAAAAGCAAAATTTCATCTTGGTAGATGATTTCTCAACTACAACGCATTCCTAGGACGACCTGCTTTATCAAACTTCCGAGAAGTTGTGGACCTGTGGTGCTTGACCATGAAATTCTCCACAGCTTATGGAGTAGGGGCAGTTGAGGGAGATTAGGATACGACTAGGGAATTGTAATGATCTGACTTTTCAACCCTCGAATGTCGATACTAAATACATCCATGGTATTCATATGTTGAGCACCAAAGTACCGAAAGTTCATAAAGTTAGGATAAAAAAGGAATAGAACAAGAAAGACATAAATTTCACAGTGGAATGATAATATATAATATCAAAAGAACAGTACAAAGGGTTACTTCGAATACATAAATTTCAAAGTTACAAAACCTAAGTACTATCCTCAGCCTAGACAGTTATGACAACATGTCCTCACATATACTGATATATATAACACAGTAATGGAATAGAAATAAGAATACTACAGTAGGTAATCATCTAACTCCTCTTCATAAGCTCTAAAGCATCCATACCTAAATCTGGAAATATACATGGAGCTGACCCAAGCATTATAAGAAAATAATGCCCAGATTAGTCCGGTAAACTAGCGTGAGAAACTAAAGGAATGCGCGTGGCATGTAATAGTAACTGTTGAGACCGTATGGATTACCATAATGGTTTTCCCTTTAAATGAAACTAACCATCCGCCGAGTGAATATATCAGTATAATGGATAATGTCTACGGTATAGAACATAAATCAAAAAATAGCTACTGTGCGTACGACACAACAACAATAAGTATACAATCAATACCACTAAGGCACATTCATGTATGGATTTTTCCATGGAGATCTCTTTGGTCTAGCCGAATCTAAACTTTATGACAAAGAACAGAAACTTCCTTCCGAGCATCGTATGTCTCTAGATAGAACATGCTATAAGGTAAACATAACTGGCCCAACGATGAACTTCATGACACCAAGTATAACCAACTCCTGACACCCAATAATCGAAAGGATACTATAGATCTAGAGTTCATATACCATTATAGGTAAGCTAAACCCGAGATTATGTATCTTACTCTGGTTTTAGTCATTTCCAATGTTGAGGCTACGTTTGGCATCTCTCACACGATTCTTCATCATTTGAGTAGAACACGAATCCTTGAATGGATTCCATCATCTCACACAAATCACGAATTGTTACATGGATTCGAGCATCTCGAACAGTTCTCAAATCTCCACATAGATTCCTTCATAAGTCCTCTGACTAATGCTAACGCTATCCTCTCTCTTGGAATACTCCTTAAGATAGACAGTCCCATATGATAGCATCATTTGAAATGTTAATGCTCACCTCTCCCTTTGACATAACCTTAGGGTATACATTTCAACTCTATAACATTTCACTTCACAACTGCTTCCAGAACATAGATTGTGTATATGGTTGTTATCCCACCTTTTGGCAAGGCCGTGACACCAAGAAACTGACTAGAAAGCAATGACAATCCGTCCCGAAAATTAGTTACATCACAAGAACACTGTGGATGTCAATGAATTTTTTCCAAGTCCGGATCGGGCTGCAATTGATAAGACACATCAAGCGAAGCTGTGAAAGCCAACGTTCCAAATATCAAGTCAATCCGAGGTCCTACGCTCAAGATATCGTCGATGCAAGTAGAGGACATAGCCTCGGGTTCGCATCCATAAGGGTCGAATCCACTAAGATCGAATCCATATGGTTCGAATCCATCAGGTTCTACTTCATCAGGTTCGGTTCCATCACGTTCGACTCCATTTACTTCGTATCCATAGGAGGAGCTTGTGTTCGAATCCATCAGGTGACCAGGCTTCGTATCCATAAGACAGTCTTTGTTCGACTCCATCGAACTTCCTCTGCTTCGACTCGATGAGAAAGGATACCATTCGAATCCATCGAGTCAGGACGCTACGAATCGATTCAGACAAGTCACGTCGAATCCATAATGCCACTTCACACCGAATCCATCACACTTCGAATCCATCCTGCAGGAGTGACTTCGAATCGAGTGGATATGGCATAGCATAATCGATTCGAAGGAGCGAACGTTCGAATCCATAAACTTCGAATCCACCAAATCAAAGTAAGGAGAAACGCGGAAGCAACCCAGTAAAACTCGGAGAAACGACCAGGTCAACCCGAGGAATGCACACGCTACGTCATAACTCACGCGCATAAACCATCGATTCGACCCTATCGAGTCGAAGGGATCGATTCGAAGTGTTTCAAGTTCACCAGAAATGCAATATTGAATCGATCATAACTCGAGTTCTACAAGTCCAAATGCTATGAAATTTTCACAGTAGCTTACTGGCAACCTAAGGAATGTTCATGCCAAATTTCATCTCAATCAGAGCAAATCTTGATCGATTCGAAGTTGAGTTCGAATCGATCCCGAAGTGGGCCCGAATTTTCAAAAAGCGGGCATGTGGGCCCCCTCACGTGCCAAAACTGGTCTCCCTTCAATTTAGGCGAAAAATCAGCCTCCTACACCTATAAATAGGGCCCCTGGTCATTCAGAAAAGGGGTCAGACAATTTTGAGAGCTAAAGAGCACCCAGACTCTGCCAGATTTACTCAGAATCACCACTGCTTTCTTAGATTCAGACTTAGCTCAGAAAATCAGTTGTACTACATTACAAGAAATTGTAATCTTCAAGTGAACATCAATAAAATCATCAACTTCATAGTGGACGTAGGCAAGATCGCCGAACCACTATAAATCTCGCATTTATATTCATTATTTCTGAATTGTGATACTCTGTTTGCTTAGATTTGAGATTTGTGTGTGAATATTGTTGATTTATATTCATACACTGGTGCTTTCACAACATTCGGGGTTTGTGACCAATTTTGGCGCAAACACTTTTGGTGCTTTCACTGAGAGCTGAACTCAGGAGTTCTATCATTTGAAAGTCGAATCAGAAGGCTAAGAAATTTAGATCTGAATCATCATGACAAGACAAACAAGTAGGAGGCAGAGACCAGAACAAAGTCAGCATGAAGGGAGTCAAGAGGCATCCTCGGGGGCAAACCAAGCATCGGTCTTCATCACCAGGGATGAGATGGAGACAATGATGAAGAGACAGGAAGAAATGATACAGAATTTGCTTCAACAGATTGGGCAACTTGGAACGCAAAATCAGGGAGCAACCGGAATCCAGAACGGAGCCGGACCATCTGGCGCAGCGCCGGAGCTGGGGGGCACACACTTAGGACATGTTGGTCCAATCCCGGGAAGAGAGACAAGGACATCCGAGCAACCTGGCGGCGATAGAGGGATGAACGCTCAGCCAGGGGGAAGACACTCGAAAGCTCGCACGGACTCGGGGGGTAGATCGAAGGTAGTGAACGAGGACTACAGCTTGGAGACAACGATAGATTGGCAGAGATGGTCAGGCGAGCCATGAGAGGCGGATTAGTAAACAGAGATCTTGAAGACGTGAACAGGAGTCCCTTTTCTCCTGCGATTAGGTTTGCTAGGAACCCACCAGAATTCAAACTGCCAACAGTGGAAAGGTATGATGGGAGGACGAATCCTGCGGTCCATCTAACGAGGTATATAAGGCACATGGAAGTGCTGGGGGCATCACAGGAAGTCATGGCCCGGTGCTTTCCATTGTATTTGACAGACATAGCAGCTTTATGGTTCAGACAGCTAGAGAGCGGCTCCATTGGGACATGGACCGATTTGATTGAGAAATTTATGAGGCAATTCAGGGTTCACATTTCAAGACCCAAGAATGTGATGAGTTTGGCAACGCTAAAACAAAAGGTCGGGGAATCTTTGAGGAGTTTTCTGACGCGATTTAATGCTGCAGTAGCATCAGTGGATCGACCAGATCCATCTATGGTCATGATGGCAGCTGTATCTGGAATATCTGATGGCACGGAGTTCAAGAATTCGCTAACTAAGGATCCACCTACGGACCTGGGAGAGTTTTATCATGAAGCCGAAAAGTTTTTGCGATTAGAGGATGCTCGTACAGAGAGAGAAGAAGAACTGGATGTTTACACAGTTAGAGGCGGTAATTCACCTGGAAAGGGTGCAGCGACTGGTAAAGGGAAGCGAAAGGCTAAAGAAAATGATGACAGGTCAAAGCGGCAACGGAGGGAGCCGCGATTTACCACCTATTCAGAACTCAACGAGGGTTTGGAGCGAATCTACCAAGACACCCGAGAGCAAGTTGCCTATCGTAGACCAATACGACGGGATCCGACTACCGACGAGAGAAAGTCAGACAAATATTGCTTATTCCACGAGCTGAATGGTCATAACACAAATGACTGTAGACACCTGAAGGATGAGGTAGAAGGGCATATCAGGAACGGTAGGCTACTTTAGTATGTGAGGAGGCGAGCTCCAACGGTGGAACCAGAGCGACCACCGTCTACATCAGCTAGGGGTGACCCCGAGCCGAGGCACCGAATGGTTATCAATTGATTTAAATAACGATGAACAAGTCGTAAACTTCTCACTGACACCATCAAACCATTTACACATGTATGAGATCGCGAACGATCCACATGCATGCTCTGAATGATTATTGACTGTCTCGTAGTGAGAATTTACACTTTGACATCCGTGCTTTGCTTTTGTTTCATGTAGATTTGAACATTTAGACTTTGTTTGTTTGAATATTTCTATGAACGTTAATTTGATATTTGCAATTCTGTAGAAGAAGTTACTTGCGTATGCTTTGGATCGCGAACGGTCCACAAGCATACCTTGTATGGCGACGAACCGCCACGATCGCTGATTCAGAAGTTCACCAGAACGTGAACCTGACATTGATAATACTAAGCCCCCCCGGGCACACTCATTCGCCTTAAACGGCAACCGAGCTCGAACGGTCACCATTAGCCTCGAACGGCACCCGACCTCGAACGGTCACCATTCGCCTCGAACGGCACCCGATCGCGAACGATCACAATTAGCCTCGAACGGCACTCGACCACGAACGGTCACAACTCGCCTCGAACGGCACCCCTCACCTCAAATGGCTTGATCGCGAACGGTCGTCATTTAAGGTCATATAAAAATGCTTGATCGCGAACGGTCACATTCCACCTCAAATGGCTAGATCGCGAACGGTCGTCATTTAAGGTCATATAAAACTGTCAAACTCTTCGCAGGTTGTACCACAGGTCATCAACAGGATATGAACATCCAGCTTATGGCATTACAAAACACACCTTCCTATTGCAAGGCATGTTTTGGGGGGAAAATGTTACCCCGCCTTTTGGCAAGGCCGTGACACCAAGAAACTGACTAGAAAACAATGACAATCCGTCCCGAAAATTAGTTACATCACAAGAACACTGTGGATGTCAATGAATTTTGTCAAAGTCCGGATCGGGCTGCAATTGATAAGACACATCAAGCGAAGCCGTGAAAGCCAACGTTCCAAATATCAAGTCAATCCGAGGTCGTACGCTCAAGATATCATCGATGCAAGTAGAGGACATAGCCTCGGGTTCGCATCCATAAGGGTCGAATCCACTAAGATCGAATCCATATGGTTCGAATCCATCAGGTTCTACTTCATCAGGTTCGGTTCCATCACGTTCGACTCCATTTACTTCGTATCCATAGGAGGAGCTTGTGTTCGAATCCATCAGGTGACCAGGCTTCGTATCCATGAGACAGTCTTTGTTCGACTCCATCGAACTTCCTCTGCTTCGACTCGATGAGAAAGGATACCATTCGAATCCATCGAGTCAAGACGCTACGAATCGATTCAGACAAGTCACGTCGAATCCATAATGCCACTTCACCCCGAATCCACCACACTTCGAATCCATCCTGTAGGAGTGACTTCGAATCGAGTGGATATGGCATAGCATAATCGATTCGAAGGAGCGAACGTTCGAATCCATAAACTTCGAATCCACTAAATCAAAGTAACGAGAAACGCGGAAGCAACCCAGTAAAACTCGAAGAAACGACCAGGTCAACCCGAGGAATGCGCACGCTACGTCATAACTCGCGTGCATCAACCATCGATTCGGCCCTATCGAGTCGAAGGGATCGATTCGAAGTGTTCAAGTTCACCAGAAATGCAATGTTGAATCGATCATAACTCGAGTTCTACAAGTCCAAATGCTATTAAATTTTCACAGTAGCTTACTAGCAACCTAAGGAATGTTCATACCAAATTTCATCTCAATAAGAGCAAATCTTGATCGATTCGAAGTTGAGTTCGAATCGATCCCGAAGTGGGCCCGAATTTTCAAAAAGCGGGCATGTGGGCCCCCTCACGTGCCAGAACTGGTCTCCCTTCAATTTAGGCGAAATATCAGCCTCCTACACTTATAAATAGGGCCCTTGGTCATTCAGAAAAGGGGTCAGACAATTTTGAGAGCTAAAGAGCACCCAGACTCTGCCAGATTTACTCAGAATCACCACTGCTTTCTTAGATTCAGACTTAGCTCAGAAAATCAGTTGTACTACATTACAAGAAATTGTAATCTTCAAGTGAACATCAATAAAATCATCAACTTCATAGTGGACGTAGGCAAGATCGCCGAACCACTATAAATCTCGCATTTATATTCATTATTTCTGAATTGTGATACTCTGTTTGCTTAGATTTGAGATTTGTGTGTGAATATTGTTGATTTATATTCATACACTGGTGCTTTCACAACATTCGGGGTTTGTGACCAATTTTGGCGCAAACAATGGTTCAGAGTGGTTACGGTTTCAAGTCATCTCATATGAGTACACTCTCGCACTTACCGGATGCTCCAATACTAAACGATAAATTTCTGGTTAGCTTAACCCTAGTTCTTTTAAAAATAAATAGACAATACACAAGGGTGGAGATAATCCACTATCCGGAAGGATTTCTTTATCATTTGTCCTGAAAGAGCAAGGCGAGCTTATATGTATAGTATAGCATCCTCGAAGATAACCGTACCATATAGACCTCGTGTTTCTTCTAGATATTTTCTTAGTTATTTTGGTCAAATTCGATAGTCGACTAATCGACAATCCAGTTAAAAGTGATTGTTTATAGAAATCATGATTTGTATAATTAACTCATTTTCGACATTCCAACTTAACTATTCCTCGTTCAAGTGTGAAGCCAAGTAAGTTAGAGCACTGGTTGCATATCAAAGCCTTGCTTGGACACTTCATTCTTGAATCTCACAAATAGATAAGTCTACCTCGTCCGCTTTTTATGTTAAGTATAGTATTAATGACTTTCATAAACGATTAAGTAATCAACATAATTAACATGTTTTTGACATTCCTGACTTAACTATCCACAGTCAAGAGGGAAATTGGTAGGTTAGAGCTCTATTTCTCATATCCCTACTCGAACATCAATCTTAACACTCACAAATAGATAAGCCTACTTTGTCAGCTTTTAGTGTTAATCATAGTTAATTACTTTTTAAACAAGCAATTAAACAATTAACCATTTATCCATCAAGCAATTCCTAGCCCTTTTCTAAACCTTTTGGAAATGATATACATATGTATTGTAATTTTATTTATAAAACTAGATATTTAATAAAACGACTGAAAAGGTATTATATTACATAAGATACTTATGGCTTAACTGTAATTAACTAAATTTTCTGAGAACTATATATACATAAAAATACTTAGAATAGGTTTTAAAACATTTATCTGAAATATTACTCTAAAATAATAAGTTTATAAAATTCTTTTAAAACTAGGATAAAAGTTTTCCCTATATTTTAAAGCAAAACCTCTTTTTTTTTAAATTCACAACGAATTCTTATAAACTCATAAAAATCTCAAACCATTTTTAAAGTACTCTAATATGAGTTAGATAACACTTGTAAAATGAATGAAACAAAATACTTAAGTTAAAAGTCCTTTTCAAACATTTGAAGTTCAAAAATCAAGGCTAAACGAGGTAGTTTTTGCACAATCGAAGTTTTGGCCACTTTTAGAGATGTTACTTAACTTTTTACTATCCTAACTTCCTTTTGAAAGTAAGAATACATATAAAACATCATAAAAAGGGAAATAAATCCCTAAGGATCTCTATACAAAGTTCAATACAAATTGCCGAACACAAGGCAATTCCTAAGTGCATCCATAACGACTATCGCTATAAATGCACTTTTAAATCCAAGTCCAGTCTGAATCTAAATTCAACTACAACCTATATGCTTTGTTTCAAGGCTATGTTACAAGCTATGCAAGTCCATTCAAGTCCATACATATGGATTACATATGCTATTTTGTAACGATCCATATTTTTTGTATATGAGGATTGTAATTTTTTTTATTTTATTCGTATAAGGTCGTATGATTCTATAATTTTGGGATATGACTCTTAAGGACATTTTACACACCTATGATTCTTCCCGAATTTCTAGGTGACCATTTTTTCCCTGAAAATCTTGTTTGGGCTATAACTTTTGATAGCAGTTGAAGTAGGATCTCAAACCAGTTCCATTGCTTCAGGATAATGGTTTCCATTCTATAAAGTGGTCATAATAGAAAATCGAACTTACGGTTAGGAAGTTATGGCTGTTTTAAGATTTAATAACTACTGGCTAGAACTAGTATGTAATTAATTAAGCCCATAAGTAGGCCCATTAGTTTACTATAAATCGAGGGATGAAGAGTCAAATTAAAACTTTTCCCTCTCTCCCAAATCAGATCTAAACCCCCATTAACCTTGATTCATCCAAAATTATCCAAATTACTCTCTAAATCAAAACCGAATTGAAGATTAGTGAATAGGCCATTGATTAGAAGATATAGATCATCAATTTGGTTGATTTGCATTACTTTTGACCGCTGTCTATATTAGATCTACACTCAAATTGGTTGAATTTAGTAATTGGTGTGTGGTTTATGCCTTCTCACTATCTATGCATGTTTATATGGTAGAATTATAGATTTAACATGATTTTTGACCATTAAAATCCTTTCTAAATTTAATCACATGTTAACATACGGTTATGACCTAAATTGATGAATTCTAATATGATTTGTAAAGTTGGCTTTGTAATTCATCTTATTCATACTCATATGTTCATTGATTGTTTATATTTGGATTAGAATTTGTTTGATTACCATAATTCTATGTATTGCTTGTTTGAAAGGATGTAATGTCATGTTGTATGTTATGTTTTGATGTTAATTTCTAGTGTTTTGGATGTTTAGGAACATAGGTTGGTGAATTTGGGAAATCGAGGGCAAAGATGATCAGAATTGGATGAAAATTGGAGGGGAGGCTCTGGAGTATGGGAAGATCTTGGAGTTCAAGTTGCAAGTCCTAATTCGCTAAGGAGAATAGTCGGTACCGACTTGTTTGTGTCAGTACCGAGTTATTTGGGTTGGTCAAACAAGTCGGTGGTTTTCATGGTTGGATAGAGCTTGGCTAGAGGAGCTTGTTTATGGCATGGTATTGGAAATTGGCTAAGTGCTTGAGTTTACGTCAAGTTGTTTTCTAGAACTTGAAGATAGATGCTATGAGTTGGAACCGACAGGTTTAGAGGAATGGATCGGGGTTTGGAGCATATAGGAATGGAGTACCAGAAGCAAGGAAAGAGTGGAAAAAAACTTAGCCAATGATTGGCTAAGGAAATAAGTCGCTGCCGACCTATTTAGTTCGATACCCAGTTATATCGGTAGATCCACTGAAAGTGAGACTTTTGGGGAACGAAGTAGGGGCCTTATGGATCATGTTGGAGGTATTGGCTCATTCGCATTAGGGTTGGATGGCGATGTAACAACATGATAAATGCTATGTATCTTCAGTTTGTGTCTCGTGGTGGAAGTAGGCACCGAAGATAGCGGCTTGATAAATGAGAGAGTTGTAGAATATGGAACGTGGTGGAATCCTGTTTAAAGGAAATGGGATTGAGCAGAAAGGAGGGTTCAGATGTTTGTGCTAAGGAATTTTAGTAACTCGGAATGTTTTCTGTCGTACTAGAAGTAGGGGTATCATAAATAGGGACGCCCATGGGTTAATAGAGGGACCTGTATACCCTAGACCAGTTGCTTTGGGCCTAGCGTGTAACTTTAAGCTATGAGACATGTATTAAGATTTAGGCTGCATGATACGAGAGTACAACAAAAACTAGGATTTCCATTAGTCCCTGGCATGGTGGTCATACGAGTTATCATATATTCAAGGCACGGAGATGAGTGATAGTGAGTATTGCTTGATGGATGCTATGGTTGCTTTCTTTAGTGTGCTATCACTCATAGATATCATTGGGAGTAAGTACTGGGGATAGGGATATCTGGACATCCACCATTCTATTCTATATAGTACCTTTATGATATTGTGGAATGACATATTATATTGTTATGTGCCAACTCTTTGGTTGTAGGGACAGGTCAGGTATGATTCGTGTACCTCTGTTCCTAACTATATTTACCTGTATAGTATTTTGAGATTCATTTACCGCTCACACCAGACTGTTGTCTGACCCAAAATTTTATGCTTTGCTTCTTATTATCTTGGGTACTCTTAAATGAGTAGACTAGATAACAAGCCTAGGTGACGTAGTAGCTTTTCGGAGAATGAGCTGGATGGAGCTATCTTGCATTATAAACATATATGGATTTTTATGCTTTTCCGTCAAACAACACTGTGGAGCCCATGGCAATGCTTGCTTATTTCTATTTTTAAGACAGTTTATTGAGTTGATCCTATTGTACACTCTATGACATTTGATGTATAACTCTGTGGATATTATACTCTGATGATTAGTTCACATTATTATTATTGCCTTTTGCTGTATCTGTGATATTATATTTTATTCATGTGCTATGAGATATACGACATGTCATATGCTGTGCTTGTTTCATTTTCAACATTGATGATCATCCTATATTGACCGGAAATAGGTACAATACACCATTTTGTTATTATTGGTGCCGACAGTATAGGGCGGTCGTCACATATTTTCTTTCAAAGCAGGAATCAAAACCAATATCACAATATATGTCAATATCAATTCAAGCAACATATACACAATCAACACAAGCATATATACATAATATTTTCATTCAAGGAGGTGAGTTAGCTCACCTTTAAGCAAACAAACTAGCAAGTCCAAGCAATCCAAGTCTAACCTCTTCCTTGCAACTCCCAACTCCTTCATTCTTCATTGCTTTGCACTTGGTTTTTGCTCCCCTCCCCTTAAAAAATGCTCATGGCCTTCCTTTATGGGGGTGAGATTTGCTCTGGTTCTTTAAGATATAAATTGATGGAAGGTGTTCTAATGTTGTCCAAGGCTTATGGCAAAGTTTGAGTTGATTTGGATGAGTTATGCAATTATTTTCGTTAAAATTTTTGTGAAGAGGAAGACCTAAAAGAGTGCTTGCTTTTGTTTTGTAAATTTGTAATAATAATTCAAGAGTATGCCTTTCCTTTTATAAGCTTCATATGGTGTTTCCTAAACTTGCCCTAACTCCCCACCATGCCATGGAAGGCTCACCCCCCACATGCCCATCACTTTTCCTTTACACCTCTTTCGCTTAGGTAAATACTTTAATAACCTTAACATATAATATATCTTATCCACTTGGAATTTTCTACAACTTTCCATTTATTTATGAATTAATGTGCGTTAATTAGTTCCTAACGTGTTCATTCGATCATTAGGCAAGTGCACAAGTGTTCGAACAATTTATATTGAAGAAAAAGTTGTTTATCGATAAATCAATTTTTGGTCACGTTATCGATTTTTCTTTGAAGCATATATTTTTATAAACATATTTCAAAAACAAGTTTATTATCATTATTCATTAATTAAATGATGCTTATTAAGGTTGTAAAATCACATCTATAACACTTAACTATATTTCAAAACATTTCGATATCAAAAACAAAGTGTTCGAATTTCCGGGTTGCTACATTCTCCCCTACTTAGAACATTTCGTCCTCAAAATTCAAACAAGAACGATAATAAAAAAAGATAGAAGAACAAGATACATGTATACAGCACTGTTGGATCTATATACAAACTAAACTGCAAACCTAAATGCATATTGAGCGACTCCACCTCAAGCGGTGAGTACACTACAAAAAATATAGATACTAGGATAAGGAACCCTTAGTTTATAAGAAACTCTAGACGGATCTCCTTAGACTGTCCTCTGTCTTCTTTGTACCATCCCGAGCATCCTTGCTTCATGGCACATTCTAACCTTAACAAAGGAACAAGCACATAAATACTCAAATAGAATTCACAATCGCTAGCAAGCAAAGCTCGTGGTTTATCCAGGTTTGAAACTCTCCCATCACCTAAGAATGATAAACAATTTACCAAGCATACCTTACATTCAATAGCCTTAGGTTATTACTTAGACAATTATTCATGCTACCTCATAACAAATCAAAGAGCCATTCCCTAAACTCTTTACAAGTCAACATAACATATCTTACAAATGTATTAAAGCACATACGATACACATGTACCATCCATACGCAATATCTGATCTGATTACTTGCTCGATCACATAGATTTTGCTTTCAAACTAGTATAGATCACTTGACCTCTCTAGTTGCAGACTCGGATTTGGTTCCTTGATTAGAAACCTCTATTCTTCTTGAATGGCCATATAATATGATAGAAAACATCTGGATCATATCACGAATCCATATCAACTGTTCGCCGTCAAGAACCGAGTGAAAAATCCTTGTTCAGAATGGTGTAAACCACCCTGAAAATATGTACTCAAATAATGAATCAAGAATAGTCATGTGAATAAAACAATCTGCGTACAACTTACATATTTATCCTATTGGTTTCTTAACTATACTAATTCCTTTTTAATCACTTATTTATCCAAATAGTATATCTCTCTAAGTACCAAAATCCTTTATGAACCATTCCATAACTTTAAGTTTATCAACATTTTATAACTTAAGTTCGTACTCATATAATACTCTACTACATCCTAAGAACGTATACAAAACATCATTTTGTTTTGCTTAACAAGTATATTTATCCCCTTAACGCTTATTTCAACTTACTACCATTTCTATTCAAGTGTTATATAAAAAATACTTTGCTTCAAGTTTTATAAAAATTAGGGAGTTCCTGACTATCCAAAATTCCATTTCATTTTAACAAATGAAAACTACAAACTAAGCATATTATAACATGATGCACATACCATACATCCCTCATGCATAAGCTATATGTGTCCATAAAATAACTTAACAAGGAAAACTTTAGAACTAAACACCGGTTTTCATTTCAAACCATTTTGAAAAAATATATACTTATAACTTTTGTATATCAAATCATAATTTTGGAATTTAAATCAAAAACTATTTTACAAAACCAACCTTGTAGCATCCTCCACTTAGAAACCCGAAAATGAACATTCATGATGCCGCAGTCATCATCGATATTATTTTCAAGCGACAGAAGTGAGTTTAATATATCCAAACCATACTTTTGGTACTTAACCAAACTCATTTCAAAGTGGTATCAAATACTTCGTATAATATTAATATGTATCATGATCTAAACCAATTTCCAAATATTTTCTTTCAAAAATATTATTTCCTCAAAATCTTGAAAAACGTTTTCAAAGGCACCAGGATTTAAGTTTTCAACTTCTCTGTTAAAATCCTTTTCATTTATAAACCATATTTTATAAACCATTCTTATATAAAATCACTTTCTTGTATAAATCTTTTCATAGATATTTATTTTCAAATATCTTTCCTTTTAACTATAGCAAACATCTTTTACTAAATTTAACTTCTAACATAACATTATCACCGAACGCCTTATAGTCAAAACGTGAAACCCAACTCACAAGGTGTTCGTTTCAATGTACCCACAATTATTATCTCCCCAACCCATGATGTAGAAAGGTAAAACTAGTCATAAACTGGTCGAGCATAAATCAATAATTAATAAACAATGGTCCATGTTCATAACATGCCGAGCATGACTAAACAATTAAGGTTACATGATATAAAACTACGAGAGGCACTAGAATCAAACCAAACAGGAATATGAAAGCCATAAACAAATCGTATACCCTCAAGAACCTACTTTCCCTTCGTAGTTGTAGAAGTGGAAGGTGTTGAAGGAAGTGCAAATACCCTAGGCTATTGTCCTACCTGAAGCATCGGACAATCCCTGACAAAATGACCTGGCTGGTGGCAGCTGTAGCAAATCCTCGATGCAACTGTTCCTTGGCCGCCTATGGCTCTAGCTTTGGAACCTTTGCGATCAGTGCTTTCACCATCTGCCCTCCCCCACCCAACCTACACTTATTAGAAAACTGACCCTTCTTACCACACTTGTACCAAACGAGGTTGGACCTATTCATCAACGATTGAAACTTATGTTTATTATTCTCAACTGGTGCAGAAACAAGGGGCTTTGGTGCCAAACTTTCAAACCTCGAACCCATATACACCAAATTCACAAAAGACCCCATAAGGTGATTAGTCATGTCCCTTTAGAACTCGAGATGCATACCAGCAATGAAAATCTCGTTCTTCTTCAGTGGTGTATCAACAAACCTTAACCCAAACTGAGATAATGCAATAAATTGGTTCTCATACTCCACCACAATCACGGTCCCTGGCTTTAGAATTACAAAGTCTTTCTAGCTTTCAGAACAAACTTCATCTCAAACTTATCTTTAAATTGGGCCCAAGAGAAGTTGTTCTCTTGGACATCAGCTGTAATAGAACTCCACCAATCCATGGCTGCATCTAGCAGATGTTGCGATGCCAACCTATGCTTCATCGCGTCATTTAGGTCCATACCTCCAAATATCCAATCACATAATCTGAGCCAAGACTAGACTTCTATAATCATCTCCATAACACTAAACCTCCTACCCCCAAGCTCTCGCAATCATGGCAAAGGGAAGCAAAACTCATCCGATGCCTGACCTACATGACCTCCTCTACGACATTCACCATTGGTTCCTCAACTGGAGCAACATTTCTTGGTGCTCGATCTCGCAGTTCGTGATAGTACTACCCCGACCACCTCTAGCATTGGCAGCTCTAGTACTCATGGTTCTTACTACCTAATCAAAGCAAAACTCCTTTAGGACCCATAAGGATAGAGTTATTTCAAAGAAGGAGTTACTAGAAGGTGATATTCCTCAGGAAAAATTTAAAAGTCTAGTTTTGAAAATATAAATACGCTCTCATATGTACGTTATGCTCAACTTGTTCTAGGGTGTCGCTTACTATATATCTAATGTGTCGTACCCAACCAAAGTCAAGGTGTTCGCTCAACCTGGCTCTGATACCAAATGCAACGACCTGGCTTTTCGATCCTCGAATCTTGGCACTAAATACATCCACTGTATTCGTGTGTCGAGCACCCAAGTGCTGAAAAGACAGAAAATTAGGGTAAAAAAGAATAGAATATGAAAGAAGGAACACAACATCAGAATCTTACTGCGGAATGATAAAATATAATATCAAAAGAACGGTACAAAGGGTACTCCAAGTACAGAAATTTTAGAGTTACAAAACCTAAATACTATCATCAGCCTGGAAAGATATAACAATATATCCTCACATATATTGATATATATATATATAACATAGTAATGTAGCGAAAATAAAAATACTACATTAGGTAATCATCCAGCTCCTCTCCATAAGCTCAAAGTGTCCATAGCTAAATCTGGAAATATACACAGAGCTGATTCGAGCATTATAAGAACATAGCACCCGCGTGAAAAACTCAAGAAATATATGTGACATGTAATAGTAACTATTGAGACCATATGGATTACCGTAACAGTTTTTCCCTTAAATGAAACCAACCATTCGATGAGTGAATATATCGGTATAATAGATAGTGTGTAGGATATAGAACATAAATCGAAAAATAGCCGATGTGAATACAACACAACAATAATAGGTATATAATCAATACCCCTAAGGCGCGCTCGTGTATGGATTTTTCGATGGAGATCTTTTCGGTCTAACGTAGTCTAAACTCCATGATAAGGATCAGAAACTTCCTTCTGAGCATCATATATCTCTAGATAGTATATGCTATAAGGTAAACATAACTGGCCCAACGATGAACTGCATGGCATCAAGTATAACCAACTCCCGACACCTAATATTCGAAATTGTACTCAAGATCTGGAGTTGATATACCCTCATGGGTAAGCTAAACCCAATATTGAGTATTATACTCTAGTTTTAGTCATTTTCAATGTCGAGGCTACGTTCAGCATCTCTCATACGAGTCTTCATCACTCGAACAGACCATGGATCCCTAAATGGATTCCATCATCTTGAACAGATCACGAATCGCTACATGGATTCGAGCATCTCGAACAGATCTCGAATATCCACGTAGAATCCTGCATAAGTCCTTCGACAAATGCTAATGGTGTCATCTCTCTTGGAATACTCCTCAAAATAGACAGTCCCACATGATAGCATCATTTGAAATGTTAATGCTAACCTCTCCCTTGGACTTAACCATAGGATAGATAATCCAACTCTATAACATTTCACTTAACAACTGCTTCCAGAACATAGATTGCATATATAGTTTCAGAGTGGTTACGATTTTGATTCATCTCGTATGAGTACACTCTCCCGCTTACCGCATGCTTCAAAACAATCGATAAATTTTCGATTAACTTAACCCCGGTTCTTTCAGAAATAAATAGACAATACATAAGGATGAAGATAATATCCTATCCAAACGATTTCCATATCATTTGTCCTGGAAGTGGAAGATGACTTTATATGTACAATATAACATCACCGTGGGTAACTATACCATATAGACCATGTGTTTCTTCTAGATATTTCCTAATTTTTTTTGGTCAAATTGATAGTCGAATAATCGACTATCTAGTTAAAAGTGATTGTTTATAGAAATCACGATTCGCATACCAAATTCGTTTCTGACATTCCAACTTAACTATGTATCATCCAAGAGTGAGGCCAGGTAAGTTAGAGCACTTGTCGCATATTAAAGCCTTGCTTGGACACTTCATTCTTGAATCCTACAAATAGATAAGTCTACCTTATTAGCTTTTAGTGTTAAGTATAGTATTAATGACTTCAATAAACGAGTAAGTAATCAACACGATTAACATGGTTCCGACATTCCCGACTTAACTATTCCTCGATCAAGAGGGAAGTTAGTAGGCCAGAGCTCTATTTCTCATATCCCTACTCGAATATCAATCTTAACGCTCACAAATAGATAAGCCTACTTCGTCGGCTTTTAGTGTTAAGCATAGTTAATTACTTATTAAACAAATAATTAAACAATTAACCATTTAGCCATTAAGAAATTCTTAACCCCTTTCTAAACCTTTTAGAGAGGATATAAATATGTATAGTAATTTTATTTATAAAACTAGATATTTAATAAAACAATTTAAAAGATATCATATTACATAAGATACTTATACTTGTAATACCCCAAAATTTTGTGAAAAATCATTTTTGTAAAATGATTTAATTTTTGAAATATTTAGATTTAAATATGGTGAGATTTTTTGGAATAAATAGTGTGCAAGTATATGTGTGCACGTGCACACTGAAATGGCACAAGGAAGGACTCCAGATTTCTTGGATTTAAAACAAGAATTAAAAAGCAATACAAACATGACTTTGCAACATGGATATTTGATTTCTGGAATTATATGGATCATCTTAGAAAATAAGAAAAGTAAGTTTTACTTTAAATCAGTAAACAGATTTTATTTAAAACCCAGAAAAGAAAATTATACATATATATGTTATAAGGATTTGTAAACCTGTATACATATAGGTGCATATGTTTCTGAAATTAAAGAGGAATTAAATAAGCCTAGATAAGATATGTATACAAATATACATTTTTTTTAGTACTGAAAAGTATATATATATATATATATAAGCAAGTGAAACTATAACATTAAAATGACATGAAATGTGATACAAGTCAATATGCTTGTGTAGGCAAAAATAGCAAAGGGGATTCTCAGGAATAATTAAAATATAAAATAGGATAGTCACACTTTTAACATGACTAGGTGAGTGGTCATTTTCTGAAAAGTAAAAGAAAGAAAATGCAGCCTTTAAATTGGTTAATATGGCCGGGGTATTAAGGAGGAAAATGAATGAAAAATGCATGAAGATGGTTAGGTCAGAAATGGAATTTTGTTTTAACAAAACCCTAGTGGAAAAATGCATATAAATAGGCAGTTTCAGCCAGTAAAATTATCTTTACCCCGAGCTGCACAAAAATAAGAAAGGAAGAAAAATATTGGAAGGAAGGAGAAAACACTCATACAAGGATTTTCTGGATTAATAAGAAGAAATATTTAGGTGAGTAACCTCACTGAGTTCATGGCATTAAGACCTGAGATGAGGCAGCCACTTTTTATTGCCATTTATATATATTTTTGGTTTTGATGTATATGGTTTCATCAATGCTTTTTGGATGTCTTATTTTAAATCTGATATGATTTAATATGGATGATTTTGGTGATCTTTGATTTGCTGAGACATTTGTCTTTGGATGTGTATCATACTGTTTTATTTATACTCAAAAATGTTAAAGTCTAGGATCTTAAAATTATATAGAGAATACTCTCAACTGTTATAGGTCTATGGCATGGAAACTTTACAAAAAAAAATGTTGGGAGCTGCATTATACTTGGTATAAGTGCTAAGGCTTGAAAAGAAAGATGTTAAGGGTGCAATAGAAATTTTCTAAGTGCTGAGCCCTTAATCAAATCAAAAAAAAAAAAAGAGAAGAAACTCACAAGCTAAAATTATGATTGAACCAGATCCTGAATCTGAATCAATCATAAAGGCTTGCAGATCAATATAATAAGAACATGCCATGCCTCTTTTACAGTTGAAAATATTCTTATATCTTACTGAGATCAAGACATATTGACCCCATTTAGGAAATAACTGTCTGCTTATTTCTGAGGAGAATTATGCTAGGAAAGATTATGGATGTTTCCATGTTTGCAGTGACATGTTCACTTAGCATATTTGATGATAGGATTTAAGACAATACACTAGTAAATAAACTAGGGAAGGGAAGGCCAAGAAGGCTGCTAGAATGCTTGTCATATTTGAAGTATGCAAGTTGGCACATGGTTTGTTTAAGCCCTGAGATCTTTGTGAAATGATGTGAATTAGTTCATTGCAATGTGTCCCTGTGATTCCTTAATAGCAGATGAGGCAGGAATTTAAATTGAATTATACAACCTGTAAATGAAGAAATAGGAATATGGATATTTCTTAGGTTGAATGGTATGGAACCAAGATGGTTCCAGTGAATGCAAATGTTGCAAATAGATAATTATGTTTGCATGATTATGTATGCAAGTGTAAGAATTATAAATGAATATATCATACCTGAATCAACTTAATTATACTATGTTAAAGTAATTGATTGCAGGAATTTGCTTAAATAACTAATTGGTGCTTTTATATTCTCTATTGCTTAATATCATGAATGTATTGATGTTACTCATACCAGATCTTAGATCTGACCCTTGTTTGCTCATGGCATATGGGGTGTCTCATTTTAAAATGAGGCAGCCACTCATGCTCTTTCAGGGAACCCAGGCACTAAGTAAAAATGAAGTTATGGCCATTATGGAGGAGTGAATGAACATGCTAGCTAGTTTCAATAAGAGCTTAAATTGATTATATCTGCATGTATTCAGGAAATTTTTTATGTTTCTAAGATTTCCAGTCATGTAATGAATATTTTATGGTTAGTGATCAAGTTGCTCTTATGTTCTGTAAAGTGTCAGATTAAATTTGTTGTTCTGTTGAAATTGTTGTGTGTTAAGGTTTGATTTGTTTTTGAAGTAGTGTCTGAAACATAAACAAGAAAAATATGCTCAAGTATCAGCTATAAAAATCTGGTAAGAAATATACAATTATGTGAGCTACTGTTTTGCATAATTTATATTATGTATTAGCTAATCTTGAGACATAACAGAGCACTGAGTTTTAGAATAAAAATCTGGATTTAGCTAGAAGTAAACTTAAAAGGATTTTATTTTCTTTTTACTGAAATGCTTTGTAAATAAGTTTGAAATCATTTCTGAATCGTATTGAGAAAAGTAAAATGTTTTTAAAAGCTTCAGACAGAATGCAATGAATGGTATCTCCATTGCTTGAACTAGTGTGTAGCAGATACAGGATACATGAGTTAACCAGCTTCAAATAAATGATGTATTGGTTGATCATGATAGATTGTATTTTGAAAATAAAAATGCATTTCAAAAGCTTAGTACATTTAGCAATTGTTTCACCACAATCATCTTTAAAAGATTAAGAAAGATAAGCAATGTAAACTGGTTTGAACAAACAAAACCTGGCAACACTCCATATACTCTGAAGTTCAGGTAGATTCTGGTTTGTAAAATGCAAATAAAAGAATGGTCAGATTAACCACATGGTTAGACCATAGGTCAGGCAAATTGTTCACTTCAAATCAATGAAGCAAGGAACCATTTGAACCCAGTTTTCTGGAAAATGAGCAAAGATATTGACATGTGCATGTATATCTGTGTACATGTTGATATTTGGGCAAAAATATAAATATAAATTCCTAGAACAGTTGTAGGAATGGGTTTCAAAAATAATAAAGTAAGAAATATTGTTTTGTATGATTAGATTATAGGCAAAAATTAAATATATATGTGCAGATATAGGTAGATATCAGATTTCAAACCATACAGGAGAAAAATAAAAAGAAAAACAAAAATTGTGTTTGAACCGACCAGCATAGCACTCGAACTCGTGACCTCTCATGTGTAAGTTAGGCGCGTTTCCATTACGCCTAGATGTTGCTTGTGTTCACTTATGATCCACTTTCTTTTAACCTGAGTTTGATACTATACAGACTTTAACACAATCATCCATATTAAAAGCTTGCTTTCCACCGATTATTACTTGATCATTTCTTAATTAGAATAACAGACTAAAGTACATGTTTCCAGTGGATTCTATGGTCAAAAATCAGGATACAATAATTAATCTTTTATCAGGGAATTATCACATTTTAATAGATTTAAAAGGATTTCTACTTACATATTATCATGCTCTGATTTTAGTAGAATATAACATAGATATCTTCATATATGTATGTTAGGAATGATTTAGATTTAAAACAATATTTTTATATTGTGAAAGATCCTGGATATATTTTGTTTATTGGAGAAAGAAAATGACCCTGGGAAATATAATTGTAATGAATGATATATCTATATATCATCTCTTAAAAAAAAAATCCTTATGAAATTAGGGTGGAAATGGGAGGGTCATTTCAATACTTCAACGATAATTAACTAAATTTTCTAAAATATATATACTTAAAACTACTTTTAAAATACTTAAAAATACTTATAATAGGTTTTAATATTACTTTAAAATAACAAGTTTATAATATTCTTTTAAAACATGGAAAAACAAGTTTTCCTTATATTTTAAAGAAAAATCTCTTTTTCAAAAAATTCACAACTAATTCTTAAAAATTCATAAAAATCTCAAACTACTTTTAAAAAACTCTAATATGAGTTAGCTAACACTTGTAAAAGAATGAAACAAAATACTTAAGTTAAATGTCCTTTACAAATATTTGAAGTTTTAAAATCAAGGCACAACAGGGAAATTTTTGCACAAGTGATGTTTTGGCTAGTTTTTGAGATATTACTTTACCTTTTACTATCCAAACATTTTACGGAAGCAAGCATACATAAAAAACAATTATAAATATAGTGAGAAACTCCTAAGGATCTCTCTACAAAGTAAAATACAATTGCCAAACACAAGGCAATTCCTAATTGTATCCATAGCGACTATCGCTATAAGTGAACTTTTAAATCCAAGTCCAATCTAAAATAAAGTTCAATTACAACCTATGTGCGTTGTTTTAAGACTATGTTACAAGCCATACAAGTCCATTCAATTCCGTTTAAGTCCATACATATGGATTATGTATCATTTGCTTTCAAAGAAAGATTCAAAACCAATAACACAACATATGTCAATATCAATTCAAACAACATATAAACAATCAACACAAGCATATATACATAATATTTTCATTCAAGGTTGTGAGTTAGCTCACTTTTAAGCAAAAAAACAAGCAGTTCCAAGAAAACCAAGTCTAACCTCTTCCTTGCAACACCTAACTCCTTCTTCCTCGCTTTGCAGTTGGTTTTTGGTCCCCTCTCCTTGAATAATGCTCATGGACTTCCTTGATGGGGTGAGATTTGCTTTCGTTCTTCGAGATCTAACTTAATGGAAGGTACTGTAATGTTGTCCTAAGGATTGTATCAAAGTTTGAGTAGATTTGGATGGGTTTTGCAATTATTTTCTTTAGAAATTTTGTAAAGAGGAAGACATGAAAGGGAGCTTGTTTTTTTTTGTAAATTTGTAATAATAATTCAAGGGTATGCCTCTCCTTTTATAAGCTTCATATGGTGTTGCAAGCTTACTCTCACCCCCTCCGCCACCATGCCATGGAAGGCTCACCCCCCCACATGCCCATTACTTCTCCTTTACACCTCTTTCTTTTAGCCGAATACTTTAATACCCTTAACATATAATATTTCTTATCCACTTGGAGGTTTCTAGTACCTTCCATTTGCTTTATGATTTAAAGTGTGTTAATTATTTCCTAATGTGTTCATTTGATCATTAGATAAGAGCACAAGAGTTTGGACAACTTATGTTTAAGAAAAAATTGTTTAGCGATAAACCTATTTTCGATCACATTATCAATTTTTATTTGAACAATATATTTTTGTAAACAAATTTCAAAAACAGGTTTCTATCATTATTCATTAATTATGATGCATATTATGTTTATAAAATCACATTTATAACCCTTAACTATATTCCAAAATGTTTCAATATCCAAAGATGAAGCGTTCGAATTTTCTGGTCGCTACATGAATGTTACGTAGCAAAGTTCCGCGAGAATAAACGTTTGGAGAATGGAAAAAGCACAGAGGTCACCTTCTGTGCCAAACTACATAACAATTAAAGGATAGGCCCTCGATCGGGTTTACAATTGATCCTTTCAATGAACTTGACCCAAGAGACAGAGAAGAGGGGCAACACTAGAGACAAGAGAGACAGTGGAGTTTGTAGAAGTTGACAGTAATGACTTAACTAAATTAATGATGACAGGATCCCAACTAGAGCGAGATTTGAGATAATCAAGATGTATTTGCTTGGTCTCTTGTAGATGTGAGTGGAATCTCCCTCACTATTGCATGTCATGCCTTGAAAATTGATCCAATAAAAGCCCTGGCAAAACAAAAGAAATGGAGTATGGCCCCCAAATGATCAGCAACTCTTAAAAAGGTGGCAGAAACTTTACTGGCAAATAGAATTATTAGGGAGTCTCGCTAGCTGGAGTGCATAGCTAATCTGTTACTAGTAAAGAAACCAAATGTGAAGTGGTGAACGTGTATCAATTTTTCCAATTTGAATGTTGCCTGCACTAAGAATTAGTTCCCATTTTCGAGGATCAATTGGTTGGTGTATGAGACTGCACAGCTTGAACTTTATCTTTTATGGACATGTACTATGGGTATAATCAAATTGATATGTATGTACTAGATCAGAAGCATACTAGCTTCATCATAGACTTAGGCCTCTATTGCTATAAAGTAATGCCATTTGGACTTAAAAATGTTGTAGCAACATACCAACGCTTGGTCAGTAAGATGTTTGCCAGCCAGATTGGAAGGGTAATGGAAGTATATGTTGATGACAAGCTAGAAAACTAAAAAAAGGCCGATGGCTATATTACTCACCTGGATGAGATGTTTCAAGTGTTACATAGAATTTGGAATGAAACCAAATCCTTTGAAATTGTTTGGACCAAAAAGGCACAAACACCCAAGTTCTTATCAAATATAAAAATAGTAAAGAATAGAAAATAAAAACAAAAAAGAACAAACAATTTTATAATGGTTCAACAAATACTCCTGCCTACGTCCACTTAGTCGATTTCTACTATTATCCTTTATTTTTATAAAGTTGTTCTTACAACTTAGTTGCTTACAACTCGGTGAGGTTCCAACAGAGTGTAATTTATAAAGTGTAATTCGCAACTCGTCGAAATTAGGAGTTTAGAAAGAAGTCCAAGTCCCTTTTGAAGTGATACCTACTCCTATTTTTAAACAAAAACCCCTAAACTAAGCTCCTGAAAATGCTCCAACACGTTCTGCACGTTCACCACGCCGTTCCACAAAAAAGTTCGATGACTGACCCGACCTAAGAATTCACAACTCATCACCAAGTTGTGAATTTCAAGTCGTCACTGAGTTGACTCAGGTCAAGCTCAGGTTTGAATTGGGTCTAACTCGGGTTTTCCCTAAAATTGCGGTGTTTCATGTCTTGCCATCTATTGTTTTAGGGTTTTCTTCAATTTTCCTAGGTTTGGCTCGAGGACAACTAGGGTGCGACCTGAAGCACTGAATTGAGAAATCGTATATTTTCAACTATCTTTTTCGATGAATCTCCACTCCATTATCTTATGATGCTTTTCAAGTGGTTTGTATCCATTTATTCAAGTTTTCTCTGGCTTTTCATTAGTTTTCTCGAGTCGTGACCCATGCTCAACCCGAGTCTAACTTGTGCCTCGAATTGAGAATATTAGGGTGAAGTGTTTGATCCATCTTTTGATCTCTCCTTTGTCTTGCCTTTGTGTGATGTTTCCCAAGTCCTTAGGTCCATTTCTTCATCGATTCTCAGTCCAGTTCAATCATTTGATCATCTAAACCTTTTCTGAGCCTGCAATAAAAAATTTATCAACACTTTACCCACTAAAGTATGCCTTGTGAATATAAGGTGTGCTCTGCTTAAGAACCAATATGAAGTTTGCAAATCATTAGCGATTGAGCTCTCTGGCTATCGGTTGCACCAATCGGGTAAATCATTCGGTTCCTTTGGTTCATCTGTAAGTCAAAGATTGCAGTGGACCCATTATGGCTAAGGACTCAAGTCATTGCCTAAGTGTTAGTCACCAATCATAGCCATTCCGTGTTCATTCAGAATTTAATATACCATACTCATAAACCACCCCATATTCTCCTAGGAGTTCACTATCACATTTCATAACCAATATTGTCCCATGTTCGTTTGGGATTTCGGTTGTCACATATCAGTATCAGTATCGTCCCATGTTTACTCAGGATTTAATACAATATATGCGGTTAAGCATCGTAAATTATTGTCGCACATTACTACCGACTGGAATGTTACTTATAAATCATCTAGTATTTCCTAGTATCCTATTATAAGTAAGTCCAATCGAATCAAGATAACAACATAATCCAAATATCATTATCAAATCAAATCATTTTAAAGTCAAGTGGCGTTCATCCCATGTCTCATTTCCGATCTCTTAGGATCACACATTCATTGTGTAGTTTAGGCGTGGATTTCTCCGGGTCTTGTTATCGACATTCAACATAGCTTCTGATCTCTCTGGATCACGTAAACATATATTTGGTTCAATTTTGATCTCTCCAGATCATATATCCAATACAATTCTTGATCTCTCTAGATCATATATTCAATCTAGTTTCAAATCTTTCTAGATTGTATCCAATTTAATTCTAATCTCTCCACATCGTATATCTAAAGTGAGACCAATTCACTCGCTCTACGGTGAGAGGACCCAATAATCGAGCAAGTCCATCTTCTCACTCTCCTGTGAGGGGACACACTATTAGAGTGTACCCATCCATACACTCTCCAGTGAGTTGGCTTGCTATCCAAGCGCCTCCATCCATTCTCTCTCTAATGAACGGGTTTGATATCCGAACGCACCCATCCATTCACTCTTTGGTGAAGTTGCTTGCTATCCTATATGAGTCCATTCACTCACTCTCCAACGAGGGTCTCATATTCTATCATTTTATTAAGGAATAACCAAACTCCATTAGCATTCTGTCGTAATATTAATATCGATCATCACGTTCGAGTGGTTTTTAAATCCACATCCATTATTCATCCATTTATCGAGTTCAAACTGATATACCAAATAAACATCAAAACATTCAATCCGACCAAGGATTACTCTCGGACCCAAACTCGGAGAGTGTTCGGGGACCGATCGGGATCCCGTGCACATGTATCTGGTCCGCTAGCAATCCTTCGAATCTTATTCAAAACAAGCAAAGGTGAAGAGATTGTACCTGACCCCAATTCATCCCAATCATGGGATAATCATCTTGGGCCTTGATCCCTGTCCAGATCTAGATACATTCGCTATGGATGGTGGTCGCTCTGGTTATACCACTGTGGTTTGATTCCTCACATACTATTGCAAGCGGTACTCCAAACATGTTCCCCTATCAAGTCACGCAGATGTCTACACTTGTTTGTCTCATGCTAATCCAACTCATTGAATAGGCAATTTTTTCTAGAATTTTTCTCCCAATCCGTGGGTTCTCTACTTGTAGATTTTCTATAGAGAATCTTTTCCCGATATCCAAATAAATCCTCTATCGGGTCTCAATTAGTTTAGTGTAGGAAGATAATTTCAGTTCCCTCCATTGTTGTTTCGGTCCCCAAAGCCATCGTCAGCCTTTCGTTTTTGTTTAACTTTTCCATATCATGTTCTGGATGGTCCTCCATCATCCACAACATTTACTTCAGTGCCTTTATTTTTTACAACATACTCATGACGTAGGAATCTCTTAGATTGATAATTGAAATCCACATGATCCACTGGTGGATCTCTTTCCAAAGCAATTTTGAAATCAGTCTTACTCGCGTCTTCTAAAATCACCGCTATCAAAACTATTGATGGATCCGGCTTATGGACTGCAGCAGATGCCGCATTGAACCTGGTAAAATAGCTCCGTAAGGTCTCTCTAGCCCTCCATTTCATGCTCGAAAGCATCACCACGTTTTTTGGTTGTGCAATATGAACTTTGAACCATTTCATGAATCTGTCTACCAAATTGGTCCATGTGCTAATGGATTCATTCTCTAGCTGTCTAAAGCACATCGCCGCCAAATAAGTCAAATACAATGGGAAACACCATGCCATTACTTCTTCTAAACCACCAACACTTCCACATGTCAGATATATATCATCGAGCGAATGGTTGGATTTGACCTTCTGTCATACATCTATAGCGTTGGTAGCTTGAAATCAGGTGGATCCTTACGTACTAGATGATCGGAGTGAATGGATTCTTATTCTCATCCTCTAAGCTCTGTTCTTGGAGTCCACTTCTCGGTACGATTCTTATCATCTCTGTAATTCTGTCATTGTCGTTAAATGGAAGTCTCCGATTTATACCTTCATCCCGCCCCCACCCTTCATCCCCCACGTCGTTCCTACGAGGAACTCCTGGCTCCAACTCCTATTGTTATGCATTTGCATTCTGACCTTCGTTATGTGGTTTAACATCATTCCACATATGTGCTCCATCCTGTCCTAAGTCAACATCAATCATGCCCCCGACCTCCTTGACTCGGCATCGACTTATAAATGTGGGTCGACATCGACTTGTAAACGTGGGTCGGTACCGAGTTGTAAGGTCTCCAAGGGATTGATGCTAACTACTTCCATTCCATTTTTAGGTTCACTAGTTCCACCTTTCCTCCTTTGATTTTTGTTTTTAGCTATTCTGGTTGTTGTTTGTTGCTCCATCCTTCTAAAGAATCTATTTAACATTTCCTTTTGTTGAGCTACCATCCTATCTTTCTTTTCCTTCATCATTCTCTTTATCTTATATCTAGTTACATATATGGATTAAGGGTGGGGGTTGGATCTTGAGGACACCTCCTAGCTACCCCCTTGTTCTTGTTGACATCCTTCAATCATTGATATTGTGTTAGGCCTCTTCATCTTCTCCAAATCAAGTTTCAAGTTCTTAAATCCGAGTTCTCTATGAAAGCACCAAAGTGTTCGGACCAAAAATGGCATAAATAGCCAGTTTCTTATCAAATATGAAAATTAGAGAAGAAAAGAGGATAAAAACAAGAAAAGAACACACAATTTTATAACAGTTTGGCAAATACTCCGACGTACGTCCACTTAGTTGATTTCTGATTATCCTTTGTTTCTACGGAGCTATTCTTATAACTCGGTTGCTTTCAACTTGTTAATGATCCAACAGAGCAGATAATATAAATTTTTATGCATATATTTCCTTCTAAGAGTGTAATTTGGAATTGTAATTCACAACTTGTCAAAATCAGGAGTTCAGAAAGAAGAAGAAGAAGTTAAATTCCTTCTGGAAGTGATCTCTACTCCTATTTATAGACGAAAATCCCTGAAACAAGCTCCTGAAAATCCTCGAATACGTTCTCCATGTTCATCACGTCGTTTTGCGAATAGTTACATGACCGACCCGAACTAAAAATTCACAACACATCACTGAGTTGTGAATTTCTGGTCGTCTCCGAGTTGACTTGGGTCGAGCTTAGATTTGACTCAGGTCTGACTTGGGTTTTCCTTGAAGTTGCCTTGTTTCATGTCTTTCCATCTCTTGTTTTAGGTTTTTCTTCATTTTCCTAGGTTCGTCTTGGGTACAACTTGGGTCCGACCTGAAGCACCAAGTTAAGAAACCATGTTTGGACTTTTAACTATCATTTTCGATGAATCTCCACTCCATTATCTTATGATGCTTTTCAAGTGGTTTGTCTCCATTTCTTCAAGTTTTCTCGAGCTTTTCACAATTTTCTCAAGTCGCAACCCATGCTCAACTCTAGTTCGACTTGTGCACCCAACTTGAGAATTTTGGGTTGAAGTGTTTGATCCATCTTTTGATATTTCCTTTGTCTAGCCTTTGTGTGATGTTTCCTTAGTTCTTTGGTCCTTTTTTTCATCGCTTCTCAGTCCAATTCAATTGTTTGATCATCCGTGTCTGTTCCGACTGTAGGGAATTTGTCAAAAACACTTTACCCTCCAAAGTACACCTTGTAAATATAAGGTCTGCTTTGCTCAAGAACAAATATCAAAGTTGGCAAATCATTATCGACTGAGCCGTCTAGCTTTCGGCTGCACCAATCACTGTGAATCATCCAGTTACTTTAGTTCGTTTGTAAGTCAAAGGTCGCACTGGACCCATCATAGCTGAGAACTAAAGTCCCAGCCTAAGCGTTAGTCACCAATCATGGCCATTCCGTGTTCATTCAGAATTTAATACATCATATATCATAAACCTCCCTATGTTCTCTCAGGAGTTAATTATCACATTTCAAAACCAATATTGTCCCATGCTCATTTAGAATTTTGGTTGTCAGTGTCAATATCATCCCGTGTTTACTTGGGATTTAATATATTATATATCACGCGGTTAGGTATCGTCAGTTATCGTTACACATTACCACCAATTGGAATGTTATTTATAAATCATCTAGTATCCCATTATAAGTAAGTTTAATCGAATCGAGGAAACGACATAATCCAAATATCATTATCAAATCAAATTAGGTGGCGTTCAAATCATAATGCTCGTATCTAATCTTTCTAGATTACATAATCAACATCCATTTTAGGTTTCAATCTCTCCGGATCACGTTATTGACATTACACTTAGCTTCTAATCTCTCCGTATCATGTAATTATATATTCGGTTCAATATTTGATATCTTCGGATCATATATCCAATCCAATTCCTAATCTCTTCGGATCATATATCCAATCCTGTTTTTGGTCTTTCCAGATCATATGTCTAAACCAATTCCCGATCTCACTGAATCGTATGTCCAAATTAAGCCTAATCAACTCGCTCCTCAATGAGGGGTCCCAATATCCGAGCAAGTCCATCCATTTAATCTTCGCTGAGGGGACTCTGTGACGACCGCCTTACACCTCTGACATCCAATATAACCTATAAAGTGCTGCTGCCATGTCTGACCGATGTAGGACGATTGTCAGGGGTTGTAAGGAGGTAACATCATCGAACATGTTGTATATCTCACAATGCTTGAATATAATATAATAGTGATCATGGATATATAAGACTAAAGAGACAATAATAATCAAGTGAACGAAACACCAAGCATAGATTCATAGAGTTATACAATATGGTAGTAGAGATTATACAAAGGAAATAAACTCAAATAAGAAACTATATCAGTAATAAAGCAGACACTGTCTATGCTCCACAGTGTCGCACATCAGAATAAGCAATAGTAAATCCATATTTAATAGAAGAAAGCGTCATCATGCTTGTCCTTTGCATCGCCACCATGTACAATTTAAACCTGCTATCTAGTCTACTCATTTAAGAGTACCTAAGATAACAAGAAGCAAAGCATAAAACCTCGAGTTGGACATCAGTCTGGTATGGGCGATAAGAAATCTCAAAATTTTTATACAAGTCGATATAGTAAGGAACAAAGGTATAAGAATCATACCGGGCCTGTCCTTGCAACTAAAGAGTTAGGACATAACATCTATAATATGCTCTACAAACATCATAAAGTACACAAACATCCTGGCATACCATCGGGCATTTAGGCATCGGTCTCATGGATACCTACATCATATGACATCTTAGGGTGACAGACAATAGTAAAGCAACCATAACATACATAGCATCCATTAAACAATCCTCACCGTCACTCAATGTGCTTTGGATATATGATAACTTGTATGACCATTCCTCTACCAGGGATGAATGGAAATATCTTGTTTTTTTGTGTACCCGTACACCAACCCAAAGATGACAATAGATCCCTTCAATAATCCAGGGTATATAGATCCTTTCAACAATTCAGGGTAGCCGTTCCAAATACCTGATGTGCATCCTCAAGATACACATGCTTATGAGTACATCAAAAAACACTTCGAGTATCAATGATCCCTTAGCACGCGTATCCGAGCCCATCCTCGCTCTACCCAGTTTCCGTCATTACAGAACCCTTCAACATTCCTACTTCTCATGATAGAACCATTCAACGTTCTATCCACGAGTTCCTTTCCTCGAACCCTTCTTGGTGGATAATCATCATCACGACTCTATCAACATCGAGCCATCACCATCGGAACATAGCTCCATAATCATTGAGTAACCATCATCAAAGTCCCCAAGTCATCATCCCTCATCGCGTTGACGAATTGCAGTCAGATGTCGAATGAATAAACACCTCCAACATGACCTACATGGCATGCTCAACATCCCTTGAGAGTTTGACCAAGGTTGGCCTCACTTTATGCATGCCTAACATCTTCTGAGGTAAGTTAACCCTATATGCTTGGTTTCCAATTCTTTATACTACTGGTAAAATACCTACAAATCTCAGTGCTAATTTCCTTTTATTACCGAATCGAACAACATTTTTTAATGGAGAAATCTTCACAAACACAATATCGCCGATAGAGAACTCTAAATCTCTACTTCTCTTATTAAGGTAGCTCTTCTACCTATCCTGAACAGCTTACATTTGTTGTTGAAGTATCTCAATCTTCTCCGAGGTCTCTTTGATTATGTCTGGTCATGAAGGACCCCACCCACTTGCCTAAATCTACAATTAGAAGCTAATGGACAACTAAGTGGAGGTTGAAGCTTCATGCACTTTTAATAAGGGATTAATTAGTGGCTAATGGTTACTTGGTGACCACACTTCCTAAAGGGCATTTTGGGAAGCTCCCTAAAAATTGAATTAGGGTTTTATGCATGTATATACATGTAAATATCTTCTACTCTATCATATATTTGCTTAGGAAATTAGCAAGTTGTAAACAAAAATCAAAGTGAAATAAAAATGGCTTCCAAGTCTCTTTCTTCTCTCTTTTCTACATGATTTTCTTTATTTTATTGTTAATGTTTATTTATATGCTCTCTTTCTTTTTATGTTCATAGCTTAGATTTACATTCATGCAATTAGTTTGATGTTATTTCATGCAAGTAGTTAATCTCATTTCCTTTGTTTAATTTCTACTTCTCTTTGCTTTCCAATGTTGAAACTTACATGTGTTGATTTGATAACACAAATGAGTAGATAAAACACTTAAATTTAGGGATAATGAAGCTCTCAAATGAAGTTTCAACATTTTTATGATTTATGATCTCTTTAGCTTGTGCTTCATGAAAGTGAATTTTGATGTAAGTTTATACAAGTGGGTTTGATAGCTTATATTGCTTATGCAAATAAGCTATTCTTATTCAACATAAACACAATTTACATCATAATTTGCTAATTAATCTTTGATTTTGAAATGAAAGTAAAAATGAAATTTGATGATCTATATTACTAGTTACAATAGTAAATAGATCATACTTAAAATAGCTTTTGCTTTGGCTTCATTTTCATGAGAATCGATAAGTGGTTTATTTGTTATATTATAGTTTGATGGTTTGAGTTATGTTAATTAATAACATAAACAAACCATACTTATGATAAATACAACAATTATTTCACTTAATATCAAAGCTAGAGATCACAAATTATTTGTTTGTTGCTTTACAAAAATATGAGAGTGGATTTGCCTCTAAATTGTTATCTAGTCTAATAGTTTTTAAATCACATTTCAATTCTAGCTTTAGCTTCTTTTTTTGTAGTTAACAATTTCCTGTCTTTTGGTCTAATTTGATTGAATTGAAAATTTTAAAATCTAAAAAATTCCCTGCGGATCGACCCATACTTGCCACGTACTAAAATTGTACGCCGTGCGCTTACGGTAAATTTAATTTGAAATTTTTCAGCAAATTTCTAATCCGATAGAAATTTTTCCATTAAACAAGTTTTTGGCGCCGTTGCCGGGGATTTGTTTTGATTTTAATTTTCCATTCATCGAATTATTTTTGTTTGATTTTTGTGTGATTTTATTTTGATGCGTTTGCAATTAAAAAAAATATTGTGTGTGATTTGTTCTTGCATTTGTTTTTGTGTGTGTTTGCATTTATGTTTTTCTATTTTGCATTTGCTTGTTAATTTGCTTTTGCATTTTGTTGTTGCTTTTCTAGTTCTTCTAGTTTAAAGAAAAATATATACACAATTTCACTTGAAAAGCAATTTTATTTCATTTTTTAATTTTCAATTACAATTATATTTACATTTTTACACCTGTCTTCTATATTCAAAATACTCTCATCACTGCTGCACATTTCATTGTGCATCTTCACTGTTACATTGCACTGCACTGTTTTCAGTTTTGCACTTCTTTGCTATCTGATTTCTGTTTGCAGTATCACTTAATCCACTTCATCCACTCCCCTTACCACTGTCAAATAGTTTACCAGCCTCATCGCCAGCATCATCAAAACCCCTCGAACCACTGTCAAATCACCTATCACAACTCTCATTCATAAAAAGAAAAGAAAAAAAAGTACCACCTGAGCAACTCTACACTTCAAATCATCCATTGCAGCTCCACCACCCAAATTGTCAGTAGTAACCAACAAAAACAATACAACTGACCATCTACCTGCCTCGACAGCAAGTCACAACCACCATACATTCATCTTCAACAATCCAAACAACTTCACTCACCTTCTCTCCAACACTACCCATACTACATCCGACTTCATTGTCTGCCTCCTATACGAAATAGTACTTCACATCCATACAACCACCTTTACAACCACACTAACATCAACGACATCATCATCATTCCACTCAACAGTCATCTCCATCAGCCAAATTCTTCTCCACTTTGACAACACCTCCCAGCAGAATCTCCCTGCCATCACAACTGTTCCTCACTTACACTGCTCCTCACTTCCACTGCTAAAACAAGTTCATCGACCACCCAACATTGCATATACATCCTCCAACCACATTACACCTCACCACCATTAACCCATCATCAAAATCATAACCAAGTTTCCATCACCTCCTCCTTCACTTCAGAGCATCACATCAGCCATTAACCAAATTACCATCAACATCAGCTGCAACACAGACAACTCTGTTCAACATACCCTCCACGATACCCGAACCAACAATACTTCAACATATCCTTTTCTGCCATACTCCCTTAAAACTTGCGGCACAAAACAATCCACTTACTTCTATACATCACACATCATCCAACACCAGAGCCGAGGCGATCACTACATACTTCACCATTTATACCACTTCGACTACTATCAACCCATATTCTTGTGCAAACTCACAACCATCCCCATACCATCATCTAACTACAATTGCTTGACCATCGCTTCTTCTCTTTGCCTCCTTGCTTCATCACTTCAATAGCAATCGCTGCTAACCACCTCCCAACTAGCCTCTAACCAAACCAGAAACCCATCAATCGAACATCGCAACCATTAGTTCCTCGACCTTGCGACTTCACCCACACATCACCTCACATCCAGTCACGATTCCGCAACCACCATTTACAACCCACGACCCAGTGACCAATCAACAAGAAAACTGCCTGACACTTCAAACCAAAGCCATCCACATCCTCAACAATCACGATCCGAGCCCCTCCACACAACCGCCTCAAACGAACCACTGCGTCCTTCAAATCACCTAGTCGCCTGAACTAAAACCCTAATCGAATTGTCTGCCCACACCTACAACCCCATCACGACTTCATGAAAAAAAAGTGAACACACAAGTAAATTTTTACAGGCGAGAATCGAACTTTGATTTATGGGAAATTGGTTTACGAAATTTGTGAAATTGGCGAAGTGGTTTTTAATTTTAAATTCGTGAATTTGGTTTAAGGAATTTGTGAAATATGTGAGTGAGTAGGAATGGCAATGGGGCGGGTTAGGGCGGGTTTTTAGTGCCCCATACCCGCCCCGGATTTTTTAGACCTCGCCCCAGACCCGCCCCGTAGACCCGGTGCGGGTCTGGAATTTTGCCACGTACCCGGGACCTGTGTGGGTCAGGGTAGACCCGACCCGCCCCAAAACCCGATGAGTCTCTATGTATTGATTGAAAATTATATAGCAACGTACATATATTTATTTGTTTATACTCGTTATCACCAAATAATATATGAAATACAAATAACAATGTGTCTATGGGAAGTTAATAAAAATGATGTCTACAATAACAATTCAGAAAATATATACATATGTTATTGTATAATTATCAATGACGCAACTTAATACTCTAATTTATTCTATAGATATTGATTGGAACAGTTTAATATCCATGCTAGAATCACTTATAACTAAAAAGATTAATAAATCATTATAATAATAAAGTGGTTTTATGAGATGTTAGTAGTGCGGGTCGGGTTGGGGCGGGTCGGCCAAGCCCCAACCCGACCCTAGACCCGGAGTACTCAATAACGGGTCACGGGTCTACCCGCCCTAATGACCCAATGGGGCGGGTCTTGACGGGCCAAAACAGGGGCGGGTCGACTGGGTTTGGACCCTAGACCCGCCCCATTGCCATCCCTAAGTGTGAGTTCTGATCCTTCATTACTTAACATTTGATTTGGGCCGGGCTTTTAGGTGTGATTGCAAAGTTTTTTTTATTATTTTATTTTTAGCTTATTTTCTTTTGTCTCAATTTGTTTGATTTTAGTTTGTTTTTAAAAAAAAATTTCAAAAGGAACGTGTTCTCATATTTCAAAAAGTTTTTGTTTTAATTTGTTTTGAGTTCCATCATTTTAAAAAAAAACGGTATATATATCTTGTTTTTAATTTCAGGTTGCCAAAGCAGAAATTCCAAGGTAGAAGTGCTTGCTAAAAATAAAACTGCTCCGCTTGCTTGCTAAAAAAAAATCGCCGCTTTAAAATAAATTGCTAATAATCTACACGCTCTGGTATGTACCTCTATCTCTTGTTTTTATTTGAATTACATTATTGGTTGCTTGCATTTGCATTTATATATATAAAAAAAATTTCAAAATCCAAAAACAAAAACAAACTTCATTTTAATTGCATTGTTAATACACGTTTAATTTCTTGTTGTGCATTCATCTCATCTTGTTTTATTTTCTAAGGGCAATACCCCAATTCACATAAGGTGAGGGATTTCATCACCCTTTCCTTAGACCACAAACGCATTTCATCGTAGAATTTGACTAATAATAAAGGTTAGACATTCGACTTAAGGGTGTCACGAGCTCATCTAGGGCTTAATTGTATCTTCACAATTGTTTTCTTTGAACAATTTTATTTTTTGGTGTCTAGGCTACGGCAGAGTAATAACCATTTATAAATATTACGCTGATTCATAAATATTATAGCGGTTATTCCTCTGAAGATACTTAAACCACCGGTTGCATTGCTATGGTGATTCGGGGTGCACCAATAACCCCTGCCCGTTACCTGGCTGAGAAATATTTTTGTTGATTTAAGACAAAGTGCGATTATACAATTTTGGGTTAGGAGCTACTAAGGACAGAAAACTGTAATTAAGTCCTTTGCATTCATTTAGTTGCATTAGTTCATGCATATTTAAAAAAAAGTCAAAAAAATCCAAAATCCAAAAAAAAATTGCAAATTTTACTATACTTAATTTTTAACCAAAAGAATCCTTTTTTTCCTTTCCTTCGAAAATTTTCAATCAAAAACAAAAATCCAAAAAAAAAAATATAAAATCTTTTCAAAAAGAAAAAAAAAATTGAAAATTCAAAAACAAAAACAAAAATCAAATTTCCATTTTCTAAAAACAAAATTTTTTTTGAAAAAATCCTTTTGGTAAATATTTGAAAATTCAAAAACAAAAAAAATTACAAAAACAAAATAACATATAAAAAAAAATTTGAAAAACAAAAATCAAATTTCTTTTTTGAAAATAAATTTCACTTGGTGAATAGTTTCTTCCTTTAAAAAAAAATTTCACTTCGTTTTTCAAATCTTCTTTCGTTCACTAAACTCATTTCTAACTTCTCTTCTCGACTTTTACTTGTGCATGAGTACTTGAACTCGTGACACAACAACAAATCGTTAGGCTCGCGACTCAACAACTAATCGTTTAACTCGAACAGACGATCCTCCCGAAATGGCGAACGAGAACGCCCCTCGAACTCATGGATAGAATCTTTCCCGATAGAGTTTCTATTCCATCTTGCATCACGTTACCCGCCCCTACGGGTAACCATTTTTAAATTCACTCGAACCATATTGCCACACTTCCAAAATTTGGCAATTTCGAGCACGATGACCCATACATTTTCTTGACTAAATTCAAACAAGTTTGCTCAACCATTAAACTCCAACAACTTTCCGATGACAGAATCAAACTTCGATTAATCCCATTCGCTCTTACAGATTACGCTGAAAAATGGTTGTACTGCTTACCATCGAACTCGATTAAAACGTGGGAAGAATTCGTAAAAGCTTTCTTAAAAAAGTTCTACCCCATGGAAATAACGAGTATAATCCGAAACGAAATTGTAAATTTTCATCAATTCAAGGGAGAACCATTTGGAAAATATTTTGAAAGATTCAAAGAGCTTTTGATAAAATGTCCACACCATAACTTCGAAAAATGGACGATTTGCCAAATCTTATACGATGGACTAGAAAACAGCTCACGAACCATGCTCGAGTCAATGTGCCAAAGCAATTTTCTTGCCCAACATCACGACGATGCTTGGAAATTTCTTGAAAACCTCGCTAAAAAGTCGTCCCAATGGGAACATTCGAACGAAAAATCAATTTACTCACGATCGAGTGCACACTCGATAGGATCTTCTTTTACTTTGGAAGCTAAGATCGACGCAATGATTAAAAAATTCGATAACGTTTTCTCATCGAATCAAATGAACCAAGCTTCCCAACCGATGTGTTATAAATGCAACGATCCTAATCATATAGCCGATCGGTGTCCCAATTCTGTCGAACAAATCAATGCTTTCAATAAAGCCAAAAATGACCCGTTTTCTCCAACATATAACCCTGGTTGGAGAAATCGTCCAAATTTTGCGTGGAACCAAAACAATCCCTACACGAATACGGTTCGTCCCAATTTTCAAGCATTTCCAAATAATGCTTCGAATCCTCCCTTTCAACCCAACAATTTTCAACCAAACTTTGCGGGTCCGTCCCATAATCAACCGCCACAATCAAATTTTCAACCAAATTCTGCTTATCCTCCCCAAGACGATAAACGTTTAAGTTCGCTTGAGAAAACTCTTGAAACGTTGGCTAAAGCAACTACTCAAAGTCTTCAATCAAACAGCAATTTGCAAAATTTATTGACCTCATATATGCAAAACACAAACCAATCAATTGCAAAACTTGAAATGCAAATGAGTCAATTAGACACGTCTGTAAGTGAACGCGAATGAGGCACATTCCCTAGCCAGCCCCTTCCAAATCCCAAAAATCAAAACGCAAATTCAAATCAAGCCCATGTTGTTCAAGATAGCAAGGTCACCCAATTGAATGCTATCACAACTTTATGTTCCGGTAAACAAATCGATAATCAAGTCGTTAACCCAAACGATTTACTGGAAACCTTTCTCGATGCTTCAAACGAATCGGAACAAAACGTGGAGCCAAATGTTGAATCGAATGCTAATCAAAATTCTTCTTCTACTCGAGTAGACCCGCCTACCGAGTATCGTGTTCCATTTCCACATCGTCTTCGACCCTAGAAACTCTCGGACCAAATGGAAAAGATGTTGGAAATTTTTAAACAAGTCAAAGTTAACATTCCGCTTCTTGACATCGTTCAGCAAGTCCCCACGTACGCGAAATTTCTTAAGGACTTGTGTACCCAAAAGCGACACACTCAAGTGCGCAAAAAGTCTTCTTAGCCGCCAGTTTGAGTGAAGTCTTGTCCCAATCCATGCCCGTTAAATACAAAGATCCTGGCTGCCCTACGATTTCATGTGCAATTGGAGACAAGACGATTAACAAATGTTTGATTGACTTAGGCGCGAGTCTCAACTTGATCCTATCCTCCGTGTACGAACAATTAGGCGTAGGTGAGCTCAAACCCACAAAGGTCACGCTTCAATTCGCCGATCGCTCGATTAAGAAGCCCGTGGGAGAAATCGAGGAAGTGCTCATTCGAGTAGGGCAATTCATATTCCCTGTTGATTTTATCATTCTCAAAACACAACCCATGACAAATCCCGCGAGTCAAATTCCATTGATTTTAGGCCGACCATCCTTAGCCACCTCAAATGCCTTAATCAATTGTCGTAACGGTTCGATGAAAATCTCTTTTGGAAACATGACTTTGGCCCTTAATATTTTCAACCTTGAAAGCCAATCGAACAAACCTCGTGACCAAACGTTGGAAGTTAGTGCCATTCACGAAAACTTTGAAAACGAAACACTTGATCTTAACGATGAACGCGAGGCCGAGTACGAAAAATTGTTTCATGAAATTCCCAACGAGATTGAATACACTCTTCCTTTTGAATCGCTTCGAGTTGAGTCCGAATCTCAACCCAATTCTTTGATTAAAATACTATCTAAGTTGGACCTCAAACCACTTCCCGATCACCTTAAGTACGCATACTTAGGTGATAACGAAACGTTACCCATCATAATTTCTGCAGCTCTCTCTCTTGACCAAGAAACTTCTCTTCCTCTATTCTTTCAAAAAACAAGGAAGAGATTGGATGGTCGATTACCGATATCAAGGGAATTAGTCCCGCTCTTGTTCAACATCGCATCCATTTAATTGACAATGCCAAGCCTGTTCGTGACGCGCAACGAAGGCTTAATCCAAAAATGAAAGATGCGGTGCGTGATGAAATTCTTAAACTTCTCGACAACGGAATCATTTACCCAATCTCTGATATTTCATGGGTTAGCCCAATTCACGTTGTACCGAAAAAGTCTGGGCTAACCGTTCGCAAGAACGATTCAAACGAACTTATTCCAACTCGTACTCAAACGGGTTGGCGTGTTTGCATTGACTATTTGAAACTAAATGCCGCAACACGTAAAGATCACTTCCCTCTTCCTTTCATTGACCAAATGCTCGAACGTTTAGCCGGCCATGAATTCTACTGCTTCCTTGATGGTTATTCTGGCTATAACCAAATTCTAATTGCTCTTGAAGATTAAGAGAAAATGACTTTCACGTGTCCATTCGGTACCTTTGCTTATCGATGTATGCCATTCAGACTTTGTAACGCTCCTGCGACTTTCCAGCGATGCATGGTTGGCATCTTTTCCGACATGATTGAACGCTTTCTAGAAGTTTTTATAGACGATTTCTCTATCTTTGGTGATTCTTTTTCCCAATGTTTACATCATCTCGAGTTGGTTCTAAATCGATGTAAAGAAAAACATTTGACTTTGAATTGGGAAAAATGCCACTTTATGGTCAAACAAGGCATAGTCCTTGGACATATCATCTCAAATGAAGGCATTGAGGTAGATAAAGCAAAAATCGATGTCATTGCAAACCTACCCATTCCCAAATCTGTTAAGGACATTCGATTATTTCTAGGACACACTGGCTTTTACCGACGTTTTGTGAAAGACTTTAGCAAAATCGCTCGTCCTTTGACGACTCCTCGGAAAAGACGTAAAGTTCGATTTCAACTCTGAGTGTATCTCCTCTTTTGAACGTCTTAAGAATGAACTCATTTCTGCTCCAATCATTTGCGCACCCAATTGGGATCTTCCTTTCAAAATAATGTGTGACGCTTCTAACTTTGCGGTTGGTGTTGTCTTAGGACAACGCATCAACAAAATCTTTCATGTCATTTACTACACGAGTATGACTTTGAACGACGCTCAACTCAACTACACAACAACCGAAAAAGAGCGTTTAGCTGTCTTTTTGCACTCGAAAAGTTTCGACCTTACTTGATAGGTTCACACATTACTATATATATGGACCACTCCGCGCTTCGATATGTCTTTGCTAAAAAGGATGCTAAATCCCATTTGATTCATTGGATCTTTTTACTTCAAGAATTTGACCTTACAATCAAAGACAAAAAAGGATCCGATAATGTCATAGCCGATCACTTATCTCGTCTTCCGAACGCACCATCTTCTTTGCCAATCAATGAAAACTTCCTCAATGAACAACTTCTTTCAATTTCTATCGATCCATGGTACGCTGATATAGTGAACTACTTAGTGACTAAAGGAACTCCCTCATCTTGGTCCAAACATGACAAATGCAAATTCATGTCCCAAGTGAAATATTTCTATTGGGATGATCCATACTTGTTCAAATGGTGTCCCGACCAAATCATCCGACGTTGCATTCCGGATAATGAGATCAGGAGTGTTCTTTCGTTTTGCCACGATCAAGCGTGCGGTGGACATTTTGGTCCTCGAAAAACTGCGGAAAAGGTGCTTCAGTGTGGTTTCTATTACCTGTTGAAATCGAACACAAAGCGTTGTGGGCAATAAAGAACTTAAACTTTGATCTTGAAAAAGCTGGCAAAAACCGAAAACTACAACTCAACGAACTAGAAGAACTTAGGAACGACGCGTATGAAAACGAGAAAATTTACAAAGAAAGAACAAAAGTTTTTCATGACAAGTCAATCCTAAGGAAAATGTTTTCGCCTAACTAGAAAGTTCTTTTATATGACTCGAGACTTCATTTATTCCCTGGAAAACTTAAATTAAGATGGACCAGACCATTTGTTGTACGAACTGTTTTTCCACATGGTGCCGTAAAAATAGAAAACCCCTGGGATGGGTCGATTTTCAAAGTCAACGGGCATTGTTTGAAACCTTTCTTGGAATTGCTAAATAACCAAGAGGTGGAGCTCATGATCCTTCATGAGCCAAGCTACGTCTAGTAAGAATGTTAACCCTCTTTTGTAAATATGTACATAGTTTTCCCCATTACACTCATTATATCATGCATTGACTGTGGGACACGGTCAAAATTAAGTGTGTGTGGGGGGGGGTCTCATTTTCATTTTTTTAAAGTTTCATGGCATTTTTGAATTTTCATTTTCTTTTAACTTAAAAAAAGAATCTCAAATTTCTAAATCTAAAAAACATTTACCTTTTAGCATTTTGATTTATTTTTGAAGAAACACTATAGGCTAAGTATAAGTTTTGGTTAATAAATTGAAATTTTTGAAAATTTATTTGTCTTTACAAAAATAAAAATGAAGTTTGATTACAAATAACAATGGTTTAACTAGTATATAGGAAGGTTCATATGTGTTAATTATGAAGTATGTTCTAATTGAAAATCTTTGTTTAAAAAAGTGGTAAATTTAAAGTAAAGGATATAACAATTTTATCTTCTAAGTTAAATGATGCTAAGTTGATTTTGCAAAACTCTCTCTTTCTATATATATATATATATATTTGTATATATATATATATATTTAATACCTAGAGTCATGTGTTCACACTCCTGTGTTCACTCGCCATGCTCTGTAACCTTCTCACGTAAGCCCGAAAGGCAGTGCACGATCGGTATATCTGGCCTCAGTTTATCTGAGTTAGGTGTATATATATAAAAATTCTTTTTAATAATGCCTACAGTCGATAAGTGTTCACTCGCCACGCTCTGTATTCCCCTCACATCAGTCCGCAAGGCAGTGCACGGGTAATATATCTAGCCTCAGTTTACCTGAATTAGGCATATGTAAATATTGTTAATATCAATAAAATTTTCAAATAAGAGAGAGTAGGCAACTGAAATCCAAGCACCATTTTAACTTGTTTGATTTGACTTGTTATTGGAAAGAAATGAAAATACCACTTTGATAAACTTTGATAATCAACTAAGGATCTATTTCATAGTTACACTGTATTATCGACCGAAACAACAAGTTAAACTATAGCCCATTTGTTTCGATAACTTCGTTTTTATTGGAAATTCTGATAAGTAAATGACTTAAATTTTCAAGATAATGACCAAAACCAATATTTAACTTATTTGTGTTAATTTAAAAGTAAATCCTTCATTGTAAATACTTTCAAAAACTTGCATTCATCCCATTGTAAATAAATCTTGCACTTTGTAAATATTTTCACTTTGCATTTGGATTTTGTGGGTAGTATCCGCTAAAAACCCTCACGAGACAACACTCGTCCTATTGGGGAGACCCAGAGGTTTAACGGCTTATTGCATACGCTCAATGCAATCGTGCTCCCTATGAAAATGGATTTATCTTAGTCTTCCTTTATTCGAGGACGAATAAAAAGATAAGTGTGTGGGTATTTGATGTGCACGTAAATGTGCATAAAAATACATCCATATTTTATCTCTTTTTATTTAAATAAATATCATATTTGGGCATTTTAACATGTTTAAAACCAAAATTCAATTGTTTTCAAAACATCATATATTCATTTTCATTCAGGGGAAAAATGGTCATTTTTGTGCATGTGCCAATTTGAGAATTTTTACTTGGACATTGTTTATGATTTTTGTAGGAAATTTTGATGCATATGGAAGAGGGATTCATGAAGATATATGCATGCACAAATGAATACAAAGGAATGAAGAGGAAAAAATTCAAGTCCAAGATCATGGAGTACTCCACCCACTTGCCTAAATCTACAATTAGAAGCTAATGGACAACTAAGTGGAGGTTAAAGCTTCATGCACTTTTAATGAGGGATTAATTAGTGGCTAATGGTTACTTGTTGGCCACACTTCCTAAAAGGAATTTTGGGAAGCTCCCTAAAAATTGAATTAGGGTTTTATGCATGTATATACATGTAAATATCTTCTACTCTATCATATATTTGCTTAGGAAATTAGCAAGTTGTAAACAAAAATCAAAGTGAAATAAAAATAGCTTCCAAGCCTCTTTCTTCTCTCTTTTTCTACATGCTTTTCTTTGTTTTATTGTTAATGTTTATTTTTATGCTGTCTTTCTTTTTATGTTCATAGCTTATATTTACATTTATGCAATTAGTTTGATGTTATTTCATGCAAGTAGTTAATCTCATTTCCTTTGTTTAATTTCTACTTCTCTTTGCTTTCCAATGTTGAAACTTACATGTGTTGATTTGATAACACAAATGAGTAGCTAAACCCCTTAAATTTAGGGGTAATGAAGCTCTCAAATATTATGTAATTTCAACATTTTTATGATTTATGATCTCTTTAGCATGTTCTTCATGAAAGTGAATTTTGATGTAAGTTTATACAAGTGGGTTTGATAGCTTATATTGCTTATGCAAATGAGCTATTCTTATTCAACATAAACACAATTTACATCATCATTTGCTAATTAATCTTTGATTTTGAAATGAAAGTAAAAATAAAATTTGATGATCTATATTACTAGTTACAATAGTAAATAGATCATACTTAAAATAGCTTTTGCTTTGGCTTCATTTTCATGAGAATTGATAAGTGGTTTATTTGTTATATTATAGTTTGATGGTTTGAGTTATGTTAATTAATAACATAAACAAACCATACTTATGATAAATACAACAATTATTTCACTTAATATCAAAGCTAGAGATCACAAATTATTTGTTTGTTGCTTTACAAAAATATGAGAGTGGATTTCCCTCTAAATTGTTATCTAGTCTAATAGTTTTTAAATCAAATTTCAATTCTAGCTTTAGCTTTTTTTTTGCAGTTAACAATTTCCTCTCATTTTGGTCTAATTTGATTGAATTGAAAATTTTAAAATCTTAAAAATTCCCTACGGATCGACCCATACTCACCACGTACTAAAATTGTATGTCGTGCGCTTATGGTAAATTTAATTTGAAATTTTTCGGCAAATTTCTAATCCGATAGAAATTTTGCTGTTAAACAGCTGGTTGTGGACTTATGGGTAGTTCGATATGCCCATAAGGCCATGGGGTGCTCATCGACCCACTTACCTTCAGCCTTCTTCAGTCGTTTCTTCACAATGGACTTGATGACTTTGTTGACAACTTCGACTTATCCATTTGCTTGAGGGTGAGCTACTGCCAAGAATTTCTTCTAGATGCGATAGCGTTGGCGGAAATTCTTAAACTCGGCACTATCAAATTGGGCCTCGTTGTTAGTTATAATTGTTTGTGGGAGGCCAAAACAACAGTTTCTGTTGCGCACAACAAAATTGATTACATTCTTTGTCGTGACATTAGCAAGGGGCTTAGCTTTCGCCTATTTAGTAAAGTAGTCAACTGCAATAATGGCGTACTTCGCACCACCTTTAGCTAGAGGCAAAGATCCTATTATACCAATGCCCCATGTGGCAAACGACCATGGGCTGACCACCTGAGTAATTTCGATTGGCGGGGTTCTTGGAATTCTAGCTTGTTTCTGGCACCTATCACATCTCTTAGCATAATTCGATGCGTCTCGGTTTACGGTTGGCCAAAAATACCCATACCTGAGTATCTTTTTAGCAAGTGCTTGCCCCCTAGTGTGATCGCCACACTCTCCCTCGTGCACATCATGTAAGACTCGTTTGATCTCATCGTGGGCAATACATCAGAGTAAAGGAAAAGAATATCCCCTTCTGTATAGGACTCTATCCTGGATGACAAATCGCGAAGCCTTTCGGAGAACCTGTCTTTTTTCACTCCTGCATTCGGGTAATGTTCCGTGCTCAATGTAATTTCTGATCGGAGTCATCCCCGACTCTTTCTCGAGCGTCGCCTCGTGCACCCAGTCTATCTCCGTCTGATCGATACTTGGAGCAGTGAGTGTTTCCATGGGGACAAGTCCCATTCGCTGTGCTTCGCCAGTGCTGGCCAGTTTTGCTAAAGAATTGGTTTTCTGATTTTGCTCTCGGGGTACACAGTGGATAGTATAATAGTCAAGCTGGTTTAATACTTCCTGGACCCGCATAAGGTAGGAGGCCAACCTTTAATCTCTGACTTGATACTCTCCTCAAACTTGGCACACCACCAGTTGCGAATCGCAGTAAATTTCCATAGCGACGACTCCCAAATCCTTGGCAAGCCTTATTCCAGCGAGTAAGGCTTTGTACTCAGCTTCGTTGTTAGTCGCACGAAAGTCAAACTTCAAACCATAGCATACAGATTGTCCCTCTGGGGTTCGGAGCACCACTACGGCGCCTGAGCATCAGTCGTTTGATGCGCCATCGGTGTACAACTTCCATATACAGTTGGGAGATTTGTTGGCCTTGGGCAAATCTTCCGGCATGGTGAATTCAGCTATGAAGTCCGCCAGAATTTGTCCTTGAATAGCTCGCCTTGGTGTATAAGTGATATCAAATTGACTCAACTCGATGTTCCACTTGAGCAACCTACAAGACATCTTAGGTCGTGTCTGGATCTGTCGTAATGGCTGGTCGGTGTGAACAATGATCAGATGAGCTTGGAAATATAGGCGGAGCTTTCTCGAGGCTACAACAAGACAATAAGCTAGCTTCTCTATCCTCGGGTAGTTTCTTTTTTCCCCATCAATCTTTTGCTAACATAATAGACCGGTCATTGGATCCGATCCTCTTCTCGAACTAGTGCGGCACTGATTGCATTTGCCGAAACCCCCAGATAGACATACAACTTCTCATGATCAACCTGCTTCGACAAGATGTGAGGTGTTTCTAGATGTTGTACTAGTACCTTGAATGAGCCCTCACACTCCTCTGTCCATTCAAAATTCCGTTTCTTTTTTCTAATCAGATCGAAGAAGGGAATACACCTGTCCGTGGATCTAGAAATGAACCTGCTCAAAGCTGCCACCTTCCCATTAAGACTTTGCACCTGCTTTATAGTTCTGGGAGTTTCGAGATTCCGAATCACCTAGATCTTCTCGGGATTAGCTTCGATTCCTCTGGCATTGACAATAAACCCAAGGAACTTTCCAGATGCAACTTCGAAATGACACTTCAGTGGATTGAGCTTCATTCCATACTATCAGAGTATGTTGAACATCGTCTCTAAATCATCGATATGGTTGCCGGATAGTCGCGACTTCACGAGCATGTTGTCTACGTACACCTCCATGGTTTTTCCAATCTGGTTTGCAAACATTCGGTTCATGAGCCTTTGATAAGTTGATCCCTTCTAGATATCCCTTGCCTTTCTTCATTCAGCTGGTTCATAGGTTCCGTGTTAGCATGGATCTGTTGAGTGAGCTCTTGACGGGTTTGAGTGAGCTTCTGCATAAGGGTCTGGAATTCCTCTCTAGTTACTGGACCAAGTGGATCTGGAACTCCAGCTGATGTTTGGCCTGCTGTGGTCAGCTCCATGGGATTTTGCGTATCCCTTCCTTCCGGATCAGCAGCATTGGAAGTGGTTTTGGTAGTGCGCACCATGTTGAATGTAGTTCTTCTTAGATCTGGAACAATCTAAATAGAATAGAAAGAACCTCTGGTATGGATCTGGATCTCCTCTTTAGATTTCAGCAATCCAACAACGGCAAGGGATCCATAGAATCAGATAAAAGTGGAGTTTGCTCGGTGAAAGCACCAAAGTGTTTGTACCAAAAATGGGCACAACACTCGTCGGATGTAATTGAAGAGATTAGAATGAAGAAATAAAATGGAAAATGAGGCTAATATAACAATCACACCAAGAAAATAAGCAGTAATAGGGAGAAAATAAGAACTTATAGTGGTTTGACGTTATAGCCTATGTTCACTTTGAAGGATTTGACGTTTATTGCTGGTTATAAACTGAATTACAACAGTACAATGACTAAAACTCGAATTACAATGGAGTATAACCCGAGTAGCAGCATAAAAGTTCTTTTTTTAGTTGCAATGGAGATGCTATTTATAGGTGTAGAGCTGGAAATATCTACCTTGAATCTCGGAATACCCTTTCTCATGCGTAGGTGGGCCCACACAATCGATTTGGAACTATTGGGGATCGATCCTGATCGATCCATGTCGGTTTCGTATCGATCAAGAATGGCTCCAATTGAGCTGCGATTGATCATGGACGTTCCTGAGACGATATGCAATCTTTTGTGAAAATTTCATGGCATTTGGAATTGTGGTTTGATAGTTATGATCGATCCAAGATTAAGTTTTCTAGTGAGGCTGAAGCCTTCGTATCGATACATTTTGTATCGATCTTCTCGTGTCGATGACGTGGCATGGACGCTTCGTGGAGATCCATATTTTATGCTTAGAGACCATTTCCTTTGGGTTGATTGCTCCTTCTGTATCCATCCTATACTTTTTTTTCTCGTATCGATGCTCTACTCCTTCCATTGTATCGATCTCCGGCCCATCTCTTCGTATCGATTAAGTAGGTGATCGATACAAAACATGAAGTTGCTGGTTGAATGAAGTGTGATCGATCCAGGGAGTGTTGAAGTCCATCGATATAGGTTTGAACCTGATGGATACAAATGATGGATGCCGAGTGATGGGAATATGTCTACTTCATATCGATGGCGATGGATACGAAATAATGGATGCCGATGGATGGATACGAAATGAAAATGTTCCACATGGACCTTGATCGATTCATAACTTGAGCATACGAGCTCCGATTGACCTGAAATTTGGAATGTTGCCTTTCATTACTTTGCTTGTTATCATGCTAATTGTAGCTCGATCCGGACTCGGACCAAGTTTGCCTATATCCATCGTGAATATGTAGATAACCGATTTCCGGAGCGAATTGTCTTCAATCTCTAGTAAAGTCCTTGGTATCATGGGCTTGCCAAAAGGCGGGATAATAGATGGGAGATTGGTAATTAACACTATAATGGGAGGACCTCGTATAGCGGATAGGAGTTGGACTGTGATGGAAATATATGCTAAGTCTCTAATAAAGGGAGAAGGTTTTGTATACGCCATAAGCAAGAAGCGTGAGGCTGAAACTCCTTGTCGTTAGCATGTTGAGATAACTTTTAATGACTGTGATTGTAAGGGAAGTAGTATCCACACACAGACCCCATGGTGATTTTAGCGATGCTCGACCTAGTAGAGGTACACTGAAATTTGGTACACAACGGGAGTTTAGTTAACATCTTATTCAATGATGCATTTGACAAGATGGGGTTATCCATACAAGATGTCATGTTGTGCAACAAACAGCTGCATAGATTTACTGTGTAGGATCTAGATTAACCCTAGAGGGGGGGGGGGGGTGAATAGGGTTATAGCAAATTTTCTCGAATTTATAAGTTAAACAAACTGCAGAGATGTAAATATGCTGAAAAATAAATCACACACAAAATTTACCCAGCTTCGACAACCCCTGCCTACTGCTGCATTCCTAGATTTCTATTAGAATTAAACAGTCTCTCGCTTACAAACACTCTAACAGACTCGCAAACCCTGCTACCGCCTATAGAGTTTTGCAAACTCGCAAACCCTACTTACTGAACTAATCCTAACTAGACAATCTAACACAACCTAAATCCTAGGTGGTGATTTACCAAGATTTTATTTAAAAAATACAGATTTAAAAATAAAAAGCAAGAGAAAAAATAAACAAACTTGAGTAAAATTGTTTTTTGCCCTTAAACAAAAAATAAAAGCTAAAGCCCTTTATTTAACAAGGCCGGCCCCTTTTTATTTTCTCTAGCCCGTTCCTTCTTGAGATAATGGCGGCTCTCGTTCCTCTTTGCAACTGAGATTAGGGCTTCTGATAATTTGATGAGGCCAATCGATTTTGTTGCTCCGTTGATTGATTTGCTCCTCTAATGATCGTTTTCTTGCCTCGAGATGATTGATTTATTTGTTCGTTGCTATTGTCGATCGATTGTTTCTTCGTCTTTCACACGGCTGCTCCTTGATGATCGAGTTCGACTTTTATTCTGGTATGTGATTTTCGTCTTTTTGTTCTCTGGATTGAATGCTTGTACTCGATTGATTGTTTTGCCGATGATGATGATTCCTTATATAGGGCTCGCTCCCCTGTATTTTCGTTCGCATGTATTTTAGTTGAATTCGTCACTTTATTTTGCTTGGCCGATCGATGATACTTGGACGCTTGAGATTGATTCTGACTTTATCAAATTCGTATAAATTGATACTTGCTTCTCACGGTTTTGATTTTAAATCGTTCGATTATTCCTTGATCGTTACGGTAGTGACTTTCCTATTTTACTTTGACTTTGATTTTTGATTACTTGGTTTCCACAGCATTGATTTCGAATTTGTAATTTGGTTTCGTTTCTATAGCAGGAAATTTGGAATTTATTCCTTGGTCCATAAATGCATTCGAATTCTTTACTCAAATATGGAAATAAAATCTTTTCTGTATATTTTGCATTGCCAGGATTTGTTTGCCATATTTGATTTATTGACCAAGTCTTCTAATTTGTTTTCTCCGTAAAAGAAATCTTTCCTGCTTGCACTTGATCACTGTATTGGGTTGTGTTCTGGTAGTACTCGAGTCTCTGAGTACATATGTGTGTATGCACTTTATATTGCTGTCACTTGAAACTGTTTTGTTGAGTTCGAGCCTTGTTCACTTGAGTTGTTAGCCGCCGCACACCATTTTTAAACTGCTACGTGATACTTGAAATCATTTTGACTTCGGCCAATTTTTGATTTTCTGGCCTTGATTGTTCTGTACCTTACTCGTCTTTGTTTATACAATCTGGTTTGATGTACTCGATGGTTGCTGTGCACTGACCTGATTCACAGTCTAATTGCAATTTGGGTCAGTGGCATTGATATCTTTGCATTTTAGATTGCCTGGTCTGGTTATACTTGATGTGCATGTGTGGGCTGCCTTTGTGTATCACCATACATCTGTTGCACAGTGTTACTGCATATCACTTGAGTTATTTTTGTCTTTGATGTTGAGCCACTGTCCTTGATCACTTGTACCATTCGAGGCAGTTTGCTTATTCGTTGTGCACTGGCTTCACTTTGGCATTTGAACTTGTTTCCTTGAGTCTATATGTACTGCATTGCTGTTATATGATGGACTCTGGTATATTATCTATGTTGACTTTCTTTATTATGGGTTCACTTGATCATATGGTCTAACTTGAGTCTGGTTATGTGCATGTAGTTTTGCAGTAGTTGTACACGTGTTGGTCACCATGTCTTTTGGCTTGACTTGAGCATTGTCAGGTTGCATATGCAGCTGAGTCTATGTTTTGCATGATGGCTTTTGTTGAATGCGCACACGAGTTGGCGAGGCAGTGCACACGTGTATAAATGTACACGTGTGTATTGCAGCCACTCATGATTACCTGTCCCTGATAAGAATACTGATATGCACAGATATTACACAATCAAAAATGATGACAATAACCTATATATCTGAGGCACCAATAAAAACAAATTTATATTTTAGCAAATTTAAATTTGTTTATTTTCAGATTACTGCTGTAGTTGCTAATTATACAGGTACACAGAAGACAGGACAAGAACTGGAGCTGGACAATGCAGATAGATGCAGATGTGCAGACAGAGTGAAAAACTAAGTGTTGAGTGTTGTAGTGAGAAAAAATGTAAATGTGAAATGTATGAAACCGGTGTATGTATATAGAGAGAGCTGAAAACTTTGTACTGTATAAGTGTTGAAATAAAATATTGTGTTGAATAAAAATACTGATTGAATTATATAAATTCTGTGCAATAGTATTATTATTCAAATATGAATATTTCTTCCTATATGTGTATAGTACAATCTGCAAACACATATATAAATTGATATATATATTTGTTATCATCAAACAAAAAATCACATCAAACAATCTCCCCCTTTTGATGATGACAAACATATATATTAAAGATTTTGAAATTCTAATAAATGTGTTTGAGCATGAAATATTTAGCTCCCCCTATATGAATGCTCCCCCTATAACTGAGACCACTCCCTGTTTAGAAGATTTTGAAAATTACAAAAGAATAAAAGAACTAAAGAAAATTAACTAACAACATTTAACAAATTTGTTGAAGTATTCCAAAAATATTTACTTTCTTATCAAAATCTTGTTCTTCTCCCCCTTTTGTTATCATCAAAAGACTGACAACACTAATGGAATAGTAGTGGAAAAAAGAATTTTTTTTAAAGTAAAAACAAATGCAAAACACAGAAAAAATCATAATATATCATAACGAGTTAACAAGTTCCACATTGTAGAGAATGGATTGATGATTTGGTTTTTATATAATGAGAAGAGAGAAATTTTAAAAATAATTTGACATTTAAGCACAAAAATAAGCACTTACTAACCACGCATAACCATAAGGACTTTTAAATGGGATTAGCAGTTACTTATTAGTCTAAGCATCCAGACTTTTAAGTGAGACCAGAAAAATACTTAGCTATCATACTTCATCAATGCATAACCATAAGGACTTTTAAATGAGAATGGAATGATGATAAAAATAATTCACTCACATGCTCCATCCATGCATAACCATAAGGACTTTTAAATGAGAATGGATGCATGAGATTTTTTTTAAGTTTTAAAAGAAATCACTATTTTACAAAACCATTATGAATGATAGAAAGATGGTAGCGATAGAAATGATCGTGGAATAAGTTATCAAGTTAATTATATTATGAATTTTTTTTTAATTTTGAAAAGAAATAAAACAAAACATATTTCCACTACTGAATACCATATTCGAATCAATCTTTGAATAATATCCAAAACTGGTTTGAATCCTAGAAATTGAAGTTGAAAATAAATATCCAAGAATATTTCAACCAAAAAATGGAAAATGATTAGTCAATTTCTATAATCCCCAAATCCAAACGTGATCTGGAAAATCTGTCTTCGGGGAAGGGTTTTGTGAAAATATCAGCAAGTTGAATCTCAGTTGAAATATGTTCAATGCAAATGTCTTCCTTAGCAATGTGATCTCTAAGAAAGTGGTGTCTCACATCAATGTGTTTTGTGCGTGAATGATGAACAGGATTATTTGACAAGTCTATTGCACTTTTACTATCACATTTTAATGGAACTTGTTTATAAACTAAGCCAAAATCAGAAAGAGTTTGCATCATCCATAAAATTTGAGCACAACAACTTCCTAAAGCAATATATTCTGCTTCAGTGGTGGATAATGCAACACAATTTTGTTTTCGACTTGACCATGAAACTAATGAATGTCCTAGCATGAAACATGTCCCACTAGTACTTTTCCTATCAACCAATGAACCCGCATAATCAGCATCAGAATAACCAACTAAATCAAAATTTTCACAAGAAGGGTACCATAGTCCAAATTTGTGTGTGTGTGAAAGATATCTCAAAATTCGTTTAGTGGCTTTCAAATGATATTCTTTAGGATTAGATTGAAAACGTGCACACAAACACACAGAAAACATAATATCAGGTCTAGAAGCAGTAAGATAAAGAAGTGAACCAATTATCCCTCGATATTTCTTCTGATCAACAGCAACTCCTTTCTCGTCTTTGTCCAACTTTGTTGATGGGCTCATAGGAGTTCTCAATGGTTTGGAGTTCTCAACTCCAAATTTCTTCAATAGTTCCAACACATACTTGGATTGTGAAATGAAAATACCATCATTGCTTTGCTTGATTTGAAATCCAAGAAAATATTTCAATTCTCCAACCAAGCTCATCTCGAATTTAGCCTGCATGACTTATTCAAATTTCTCGCACAAGAGTTCATTAGTAGCACCATAAATGATATCGTCCACATAAATCTAAACAATAAAAAAATCACTTCCTTTATGTAATAGAAACAGTGTCGTGTCAGCACTCCCCTTTTTAAAGCCATTTTCCAAAAGATATGTACAAAGGCAATCATACCAAGCTCTAGGAGCTTGCTTAAGACCATATAATGCTTTTTCTAGTTTATACACATGATTTGGAAAATCATGATTTTCAAAACCGGGGGGTTGTTCAACAAAAACTTCTTCTTTCAAATCACCATTTAGAAAGGCACTTTTTACATCCATTTGTTTAAGTTTGAAACCCTTATAACATGCAAAACTTAGCAAAATCCTAATGGCTTCTAACCTAGCAACTGGAGCAAATGTTTCATTAAAATCTATGCCTTCTATTTGGTTATATCCTTTTGCGACCAACCTAGCTTTGTTTCTAATTACATTTCCTGATTCATCAAGTTTATTTTTGAACACCCATTTAGTTCCAACAATTGGATAGTCATTAGGCCTAGGAACTAATTTCCAAACTTTATTTCTCTCAAATTGATTAAGTTCATCTTGCATTGGTAAAACCCAACTTTCATCATTAAGAGCCATTTCAACAGAATCAGGTTCAATCTCAGAAATAAAACCACTGTGACAACAAAACGCACACAAATTTTTATCAAATGAAGAGCGAGTGCGTATACCTTCCGTAGGATCACCTATAACCAATTCAGGAGGATGATTGGATTTGAACTTCAATCTATCAGCATCAACAGTCCTACTTTCAGCTTTCTCACTAGATGTCCCTTCTTCAATGCCTTCATGATCTACCCCATCGTCAACCGCCTTTTCAGTCGTCCTTTCCAGGTCAGATTCATTGAATTTCACATTGATTGATTCAACAATTGTTTTTGTTCATTTGTTGTATATCCTATAAGCCTTTCTCCTTGTTGAATAGCCCATGAAAATTCCCTCATCAGCCTTTGATTCGAATTTTCCAAGTTGATCACCTGTGTTAAGAATGAAACAAGGACATCCAAATACACGAAAATAAGAAATGTTAGGTTTCCTTTCATGCCACAATTCATAAGACGTTTTGCCAAGTATTGGTCTAATCATTACTCTATTCATTACATAGCACGAAGTATTCACTGCCTCTGCCCAAAAGGTTAGAGGTAGTTTATACTCACTCAACATGGATCTAACCAATTCTTGCAATGTACGATTTTTCCTTTCAACCACCCCATTTTGTTGAGGTGTTCATGGAGCATAAAATTCATGTTTTAAACCATTTTCTTCACAAAATCTTTCAAATTCCAAATTTTCAAATTCACCTCCATGATCACTTCTCAAAGTTTTAATTGAAATTCCTTTTTCATTTTGAACAAGTTTTGCAAATTTTGAAAAATAATCAAAAGATTCAGATTTTTTGGCTAAGAAATAAACCCATGTAAATCTAGAATAATCATCAACCAATACATAACAATAACGTTTCCCATTCAAGCTTGCAATTTCATTTGGTCCAAATAAGTCCATGTGAATTAATTCAAGGACCCTTGATGTGCTAACAATGTTTTTAGGGCGAAATGATGATCGACTAAGCTTGCCCAAGGAACATGCTTTACACACTTTATTATTTTTAAATTTCTGATGTGGTAACCCTCTGACTAATTCTTTCGTTTCAAGGTTTTTCAAGAGGCCCATGCTAGCATGTCCAAGTCTCCTATGCCATAAAGATGCCTCTTCGTCAATGGCTACCAAACATCTAGAAAGATTTAGATTATCAAACGAAAGCGTGTAAACATTTCCTTTTCTTTTGCCCATAAAAACAATGTTATTAGAAGATTTATCAATGATTTTACAAGTATCACTATCAAAAACCACATTCATACCTTTGTCACATAGTTGGCTAATAGAAATGAGATTGTGATGCAAATTTTCAACGTATAAAACATTAGTCAAGAAAAAAGTACCGTTACCTACTTCACCTTTACCAATAATCTTACACTTGCTATTGTCTCCCATGATCACATTTCCACCTTTAAAATTTTCTAGGCTAAGGAACTTCGATTTGTCACCTGTCATATGTCTAGAACAACCTGAATCTAGAAACCATTCTTGTTGCTCCTTAGCCCGCCAACAAACCTACATAGAGAGAGAGGAAGATGACCTAGAGAAACTCTTAGGTCCAATGATATTAGTGACTGAAGCATTGTGAATAAACAATCCCTTTGGAACCCAAACTTGTTTTTTTCTTTCATTCTTGTTCCAATAGACATGAAATTTGTTTGTAGAATTCTTAGGAACCCAAGCTTGTATAAATTTTGTGTTCTTGTTCCTATGACTACAATTTTCAACACGATGTCCAATTATTTCACATCTAGTAAAGACACTCTTACCTTTTGCATTATCATCAACTTGTGTTTTCCCGAAGCCTAGTCCTTTTCTGTTGTTAGCAAAAAGTTGATTTCCCAATAACATGTTGAATGATTTTTCTCCTCTTGAAAAGTTATTCAGAGTTTTCTCAAGATTTTGGACTTTGGTTTTTAGTGTTGTGTTTTCATTCACAAGTGAGGTGCATCTATTTATAAAATCCTTTTTCCTAGTGTCAATGGTTTCCTTAAGACTCAAGTTTTCTTTTTCAAGATTCTCAAAGCTATTCTTAAGTCTTGATAATTCTGAATCTAAAATTTTACATTTTTTACAGTCTAGGTTTTGAATATTTTCAAGTTCAGTTTCTAACCTAGAATTTTCATGGACAAGTTCTCTCCTATTGGATTTCAGTTTTTCAATTTTAGATTCAAGAGTATCAATTGTTTTAGTAGGATCACTACACATTAAAACAAGTTCTTTATAAGAATAGTGACCTACCTCACTAGATTCCTCTGAACTTGCTTCTGAATTTGATTTTGCCATAAGACACAAGTTAGCCTCCTCTGAGCTATTATTCGAAACTTCCTCTCCTTCTTCATCATCCTAAGTCACTGCAAAGGCCTTCTTCTTCTTTTTCTTTCCTTTGTTGTTTTTGAGAAGTGGGAATTTTTGTTTGAAGTGGCCAAGCTTTTTGTAGTTATAGCAAGTCAATTCATTATCGGAATTATCAGAATCTTTTGATTTATTACCACTTGTTTTCATCTTACGTGGCCTGAATTTTGACCATTTTCTAAGATTATTGATAGCCATTGCAAGCTCTTCAATTGGATCTTCTTCTTCTTCATCGCTCTCTTCTTTGCTCTTTAAGGCAATCGTCTTCTTCTTTAATTCGGAGTTGTTGCGTTCCTCCTTTGCTTTTAGCTCGAGCTCATATGTCATCAAGTTGCCGATCAACTCCTCCATGCTTAGTTTACTCAGATCTTTCGATTCTTGTATTGCCGTGACTTTTGCCTCAAAGCTCATCGGTAAGACTCGTAACACCTTCCTCACAAGCTCTACCTCAGTGAATACCTTCCCAAGTGCTCTAGCATTGTACACCAAAGTTGAAAATCGTCCAAACATGTCCTTTATGCTCTCGCCTTTGTCCATCACAAAGTTCTCGTATTCATTGCTGAATAGGGCTAGACGAGACTCCTTGACTTGAGAATTTCCTTCATGGGTCACCTCCAAGGTGTGCCAAATTTCCTGCGCAGTTTTACAATGAGAAATTCTATTAAATTCAGTCTTGTCAAGAGAACAGATCAAAGCATTCATAGCTTTAGCATTTGTAGTTTTTAATTTCTTATCGTTAGCGTCCCACCTATCCTTAGGTTTAGGAATCTCAGTATCTCCAACAATTATAGTGGGAGATGTATAGCCAGTTTCAATAATGTCCCAAACATCATAATCAACAGAACTAAGATAAATACCCATCCTAACTTTCCAGTAAGCATAGTCATTCCCATTAAACATAGGTGGCCTAGCAATAGATTGCCCCTCAGAAAAAGCATTATTTGGTGGATTCATGTCTCTAGAGTTAAAGGAAAAAATACCGGGCTCTGATACCACTTGTAGGATCTAGATTAACCCTAGAGGGAGGGGGTGAATAGGGTTATAGCAAATTTTCTCGAATTTATAAGTTAAACAAACTGCAGAGATGTAAATATGCTGAAAAATAAATCACACACAAAATTTACCCAGCTTCGGCAACCCCTGCCTACTGTTGCATTCCCAGATTTCTATTAGAATTAAACAGTCTCCCGCTTACAAACACTCTAACAGACTCGCAAACCCTACTGCCGCCTATAGAGTTTTGAAAACTCGCAAACCCTGCTTACTGAACTAATCCTAACTAGACAATCTGACACAACCTAAATCCCAGGTGGTGATTTACCAAGATTTTATTTAAAAAATACAGATTTAAAAATAAAAAGCAAGAGCAAAAATAAATAAACTTGAGTAAAATTGTTTCTTGCCCTTAAACAAAAAATAAAAGCTAAAGCCCTTTATTTAACAAGGCCGGCCCCTTTTTATTTTCTCTAGCCCGTTCCTTCTTGAGATAATGGCGGCTCTCGTTCCTCTTTGCAATTGAGATTAGGGCTTCTGATAATTTGATGATGCCGATCGATTTTGTTGCTCTGTCGATTGATTTGCTCCTCTAATGATCGGTTACTTGCCTCAAGATGATTGATTTATTTGTTCGTTGCTATTGTCGATCGATTGTTTCTTCGTCTTTCACACGGCTGCTCCTTGATGATCGAGTTCGACTTTTATTCTGGTATGTGATTTTTGTCCTTTTGTTCTTTGGATTGAATGCTTGTACTCGATTGATTGTTTTGCCGATGATTCCTTATATAGGGCTCGCTCCCCTGTATTTTCATTCGCATGTATTTTAGTTGAATTCGTCACTTTATTTTGCTTGGCCGGTCGATGATACTTGGACGCTTGAGATTGATTCTGACTTTATCAAATTCGTATAAATTGATACTTGCTTCTCACGGTTTTGATTTTAAATCGTTCGATCATTCCTTGATCGTTACGGTAGTGACTTTCCTATTTTACTTTGACTTTGATTTTTTAATTACTTGGTTTCCACAGCATTGATTTCGAATTTGAAATTTGGTTTCGTTTCTATAGCATGAAATTTGGAATTTATTCCTTGGTCCATAAATGCATTCGAATTCTTTGCTCAAATATGGAAATAAAATATTTTCCGTATATTTTGCATTGCCAGGATTTGTTTGCCATATTTGATTTAGTGACCAAGTCTTCTGATTTGTTTTCTCCATAAAAGAAATCTTTCCTGCTTGCACTTGATCACTGTATTGGGTTGTGTTCTGGTAGTACTCGAGTCTCTGAGTACATATGTGTGTATGCACTTTATATTGCTGTCACTTGAAACTGTTTTGTTGAGTTCGAGCCTTGTTCACTTGAGTTGTTAGCCGCTGCACACCATTTTTAAACTGCTACGTGATACTTGAAATCATTTTGACTTCGGCCAATTTTTGATTTTCTGGCCTTGATTGTTCTGTACCTTACTCGTCTTTGTTTATACAATCTGGTTTGATGTACTCGATGATTGCTGTGCACTGACCTGATTCACAGTCTAGTTGTAATTTGGGTCACTGGCATTGATATCTTTGCATTTTAGATTGCCTGGTCTGGTTATACTTGATGTGCATGTGTGGGCCGCCTTTGTGTATCACCATACATCTGTTGCACAATGTTACTGCATATCACTTGAGTTATTTTTGTCTTTGATGTTGAGCCACTGTCCTTGATCACTTGTACCATTCGAGGCAGTTTGCTTATTCGTTGTGCACTGGCTTCACTTTGGCATTTGAACTTGTTGCCTTAAGTCTATATGTCCGTACTGCATTGTTGTTATATGATGGACTCTGGTATATTATCTATGTTTACTTTCTTTATTATGGGTTCACTTGATCATATGGTCTAACTTGAGTCTGGTTATGTGCATGTAGTTTTGCAGTAGTTGTACACGTGTTGCTCACCATGTCTTTTGGCTTGACTTGAGCATTGTCAGGTTGCATATGCAGCTGAGTCTATGTTTTGCATGATGGCTTTTGTTGACTGCGCACACGAGTTGGCGAGGCAGTGCACACGTGTATAAATGTACACGTGTGCATTGCAGCCACTCATGATTACTTGTCCCTGATAAGAATACTGATATGCACAGATATTACACAATCAAAAATGATGACAATAACCCATATATCTGAGGCACCAATAAAAACAAATTTATATTTTAGCAAATTTAAATTGTTTATTTTCAGATTACTGCTGTAGTTGCTAATTATACAGGTACACAGAAGACAGGACAAGAACTGGAGCTGGACAATGCAGATAGATGCAGATGTGCAGATAGAGTGAAAAACTAAGTGTTGAGTGTTGTAGTGAAAAAAAAATGTAAATGTGAAATGTATGAAACCGGTGTATGTATATAGAGAGAGCTGAAAACTTTGTACTGTATAAGTGTTGAAATAAAATATTGTGTTGAATAAAAATACTGATTGAATTATATAAATTCTGTGCAATAGTATTATTATTCAAATATGAATATTTCTTCCTATATGTGTATAGTACAATCTGCAAACACATATATAAATTGATATATATATTTGTTATCATCAAACAAAAAATCACATCAAACATACTGAAGAGGGAAAAATGCCCTTGAAGAAACTAGATTTGTTTGTCAAGCTAGGAAACCATCCCGATCAGCCATGTGAAAGCAAACTTTCATTTTAGTCGTTGGTTTCTCAGCATACAACACAGTTCTATTGAGGCTTCTTTTAATAAACTTTCATTCAGTTGTGGCCTGGTGGTGCTTGACTATGAGATTCCCCACATCCCATGGAGTAGGAGCAGTTAAGAGAGACCAGAATGCTGCTAGGGAATGTTACGTAGTAGAGCTCCATAATAGAAAATGTTCGAGGAAAGGAAAAGGCACAAAGGTCAACCTCTATGCTAAAAATTCGACCGCATAGAAATTAAACGAGGGGCACCTGCTCGGGTTTACAATTGATCCTTTCAATGAACTTGGCCTAGGGGATGGGGAAAAGGATGCAATAGCAGAGCCTGAAGAGGTAGTGGAGTTTGTATAAGTTGATAGCAATAGCCCGACTAAATTATGAAGATCAGATCCCGATTGGAGTGGGATTTGAAGATACAGTTGATAGATTCTTTATGAGATAATCGAGATGTATTTGCTTGGTCTCATGCATACATAAGTGGATCTCTCTTATTATCGCATGTCATGCCTTGAATATTGATCAAAGAAAACCCTTGGAAAATAAAGAAAAGGAGAACGACCTTGGAATGACCAACGACTCTTAACGAGGTTATGGAAATATTACTTTTAAACAGATTCATTAGGGAGTCTTGCTACTTGGAGTGGATAACTATTCTAGTACTGGTAAAGAAACCAAATGGGAAGTGGCAAACATGTATCAACTTTTCCAATTTGAATGATGCCTGCCCCAAGGATTGTTTCCCACATCCGTGAATTGATCAGTTGGTGGATGAGACCACAGGGCATGAACTTTTACCTTTTATGGAAATGTACTCTAGGTACAATCAAATTGCAATATATGACCTGAATCGGAAGCACACTAGCTTTACTATAGACTTAGGACCCTATTACTATAAAGTCATGCCATTTGAACTTAAAATGCTAGAGCAATATACCAACACCTGCTCAGTAAGATGTTTGCTAGCCAGATTTGAAGGAAAATGGAAGTATATGTTGATGACATGTTGGTACAGTCCAAAAAGGTCAATGACCATATTACTCATCTAGATGAGATGTTTCAAGTGCCTCAAAAATTTGAAATGAAACTGAATCCTTTTGAAATGTTCTTTTGGAGTTTCCTCGGGAAGGTTTATGGGATTCATCATACATGGTAAGGGGATTGAGGCTAACCTAGAACAAGTCCAAGCATTAAAAGACATTAAAATCCCTGAAACACGAAAGGAAACACAAAGTTTAAATGGAAAAGTAGCAGCGTTGAGCAGGTTCATATTTAAGGCAACCGATAAGTGTGTTTCATTCTTTGAATCATTAAGAAGGAGAAAGGTAATTTACTTGGACAAATGAGTGCTTAGCTACTTTCCTTAACCTACTGGAACATTTGAAAAAGCAACCAGTCCTTTCCATGCCATTAGTGGGAGAAGATCTATACCTATTTTTACCGGTATCAACACATGCCTTTAGAGGGTAGAAGATCAGGTGCAACAACTTGAGTATTACATGAAAAAACGTTTCACCAGACCAAAATCTAAACATCCTAAGCTGGCAAAGTTCACTTACTGTCTACTAATAACATCTAGAAAGCCAAGGCATTATTTCCAATCTCATCATATTTGGGTATTAACGGATAACCATTGAGACAGATCCTACATCGACCAGATATGTTGGGAAAAATAATAAAGTGGAGCATCAAACCAATTCAATACGAAACCACCTATCATCCCTGGAAAACAATCAAACGTCTGACCTTGGTAAACTTCATCGTCGAATTCACTATCAGGGATAAGGAAACCGGACATCGAAAAAAAGAAGCTCTTAGGTGGTGAATGTATATGGAACGAGTGTCAAATGAGCATGACCCTGGCACCGCGGTGGTGCTAATTACACATAATGGGAGAAAACTGAGCTATGCATTTACGGTTGGAACTAAAAGCAACAAACAATAAGGTTGAATATGAGGTGTTGATAGCAAGATTGGAAATAGCGAAGGAGTTGGGGATTAGACCGTTATCTATGCATAATGACTACCAACTGGTAGTCAACCAAGTGCTTCGGGAATTCTAGGCCAAAGCAGAATGCTTGGTGTCTTATCTGAAAAGGTGATAGTATTACTTAATGAGATGAAACACTATGTGTCAAACATATTCCGAGGAAAGAAACTCAAGATGCGACAACTTGGCAAAGTTGGCAAGCTCAGGCAGTGTACCACTATTAGGTTCAGTAACCGTGATGACCCTACCAAATCCAAGCTTTGAGAAGGTGAATAAAGTTGTGGCTATCAAAGGAGAAGAAACTTGGATGACCACGATCATAAAATACTTGAATGAAGGAGTCTTGCCGAGTAATAGATATGAAGCTAGGAAGGTACTACATATGGCGCCCAACTTTACTATTTAGGATGGCATGCTATATCAAAGAGGGTACTCTAACCCATTGCCAAGACATGTCGCTAAAAGAGAAGCTTGTAAACTATTGGACAATATACATCTGGGCAGTCATGGAGACCAAATCAGGGGCAAAGTTTAGCGAAAAAAGTGTTGCGATACAGATATTTCTAGCCAATGCTGGACCGCAATGCGATAGAATATGCCAAAAGGTGCGACAAATGGCAAATATTTGCAAAGATCCTGAGATTTTCGATAATTAACTACATACATGGTTAGCCCATAGCCTTTGGCAATATGGGGGATCAACCTGATTACAGATCTTCCCATGGCCAGAGAGGGAGCTAAATATGAAATAGTGGAGGTAGACAATTTTACTAAGTGGGTTGAAGCAGAACCACTTACTAAAGTATCTTCCTCCAAGGTCATCATATTTTTTTTAAAATGCAATATGCAGGTACAGAGTACCACTTTAGATCATCTTGGACAATGGATTGTAGTTTGATAGTGAGTGGTTTACTGATTTCTATCGTCAACATAGAATAAATAATTTTTTTCTATAGTGGCGTATCCATATGTCAATGGGTTGGTAGAAGCAGTCAACATGGTACTCAAAACCCCTATCAAAAAGTGACTAGAAAAGGCAAAAGGGGCTTGGGTGAATGAACTCCTACTGTCACTATAGGATTATCGTACTTCCTATAAATCCATAATGGGGCACTCCTCTTTCATGTTAGCTAATGGTCAGAGGCTGTGCTACCCACTGAGACCGTAGTACCATCCCATTGACAAATTCACTATGACCGTTGATGCCAAAAATTGACATCAACACCCAATAGAATCTAGTAGAGAATAAACGAAGAATGAAAGTACAACATAGCAAAAATCATAAAGGAACACATAGATTTTTATAGTGGTTCGACAATCTTGGCCTACATCTACTTCATATTTTTATTGATCTTCCACTTGATTATGGTTACAAGAATATTTGGATCGGCCGGGATCCATTAGTACAAAAGTGAAGAATAAAAATGGCAGAGCCTCGGCAGAGAAAGTAGGATCCTCTTTATGGAGAATGGACGCTATATTTATAGGAGAAGACATGCATGGATTGGGCTGAAATTTTGCAAGAAGAGTCTCTAGATCCGTATGGGCCCACCATAAAAATCGGTGGCCCTAACTCGATATTTTGGAACGATCGACCAAAGTTTAGCCAATCATTATTTTTGCCCCTGATTGATACACAATCGATAGTGTAGGCTCTTTATGATGTAAGATACTTGCTCTCCAAATTTTGTGCAATTCTGATGTACCGTTTGTGAGATATCGCATTTTCCGTGAAACTATGGATCGTTATAGTTGAGTTTGTACGATCGTTATGGAACGATCGGTATGTCTTTCCAAGATTTTGGACTTTTGTCATGCGATCATTTTTGTGGGCTCCACTCTTCAATATATTGATGCTGTGAAAGTTTCAAGTGCATTAGCTTTGTAGATTTTGAGATATTGATCGATCTTCGTCGATTTATGCTGTTTTATGGATCGTTTTAGATCGATCCATATAAATTCTTTATTTGTCCATAACTCGAGCGTACGAACTCCGATTGACTTGAAATCTGAAATGTAGCCTCACTGGGCCTTCCTTATCACTTCATATTGTTTGCACCTTGATCGGGACCCGGTCTGAATATGCTCGACCATCGTCCACAGTCTAGTATATCATTGATTCTCAAGGTTGGTAACCACTTGTTTTTAGTCAAGTCTACGGTATCACGGCCTTGCCAAAAGGTGGGATAACATTTTACCCCCTAAAGTACGTCTTGTTCGAACATGACATGCTTTGAATTACTGCAAGCTTCAATCATAAAAAAGAACTCCATTCAGTTTATTAAATGGTCGCTATCCTTCCGTTGAGTCATCTTTACTGGTAGTTGCATTTCTTTCTATTCGTCATGACTATTGGTCGATTTCCAACAATATAAATTTTGGACTGTATCCTATCAGTTGCTATCTGTGTCCAGTTCTATGAGGCTAGTAGGCTTTGGCTATCTGATCCAGTCTTTTCTCTAATAACTCCAGGTGAACATTCAATTTCTGTCGGTTTCAAGAAATCGAATTTTTAGAATATACACGTGCACGTTTAAGTACACATTCTTGTCATTGGCTCTCAGACGCGTTTGTATGCTCACGAATCATCACCAATTCCTTATAGTTTAATTGCAATTGGATTGCAATTCCTCGTTTATTTTTTATAATGAAACAAAGGTCGTAATAAGTCACTTGATGAAAGGGACTTCAAGTTCTACAGGAATGACGGGCTCAAAGCTGTAAGCAAGCGTGAATGAAGTATGGCCAGTCGTGGACTTGTGGGTGGATCTGTAAGCCCATAATGCTATTGGGAGTTCAACTACCCACTTCCCCTAGCCGTTTCCAAACGTTTCTTCAGAATGGACTTTATGATTCTTTTTACAGCTTTGACTTGTCCGTTTGCTTGAGGATGAGCAACTGTCGCAAATTTATTTCCAATATGATGCAGAGGGCATAGGTCTTTGAATTCAGCGCTGTCAAATTGGGTTTCATTTTCAGTTAAAATGGTTCATGGAAGGCCAAAATGACATATGATGCTCCGAATAATGAAGTTGATCACTTTCTTCGTCGTGATCGTAGCGAAAGGTTCAGCTTCAGCCCATTTGGTGAAGTAACCCACTACAACGATGGTGTACTTCCCCCCATCTTTAGAGATCGCTAAGGAACTGATAATATTAATGCCTACAAGTGGCAAACAACCATGTACTGACCATTCATGTAACTTTCCATCGGCCGAGCTCTCGAATTTTTTTGTAAAGATCTAGCACTCGTCGCATTGTCTAGCATGATGAGCTGCATCTCGATTGACAATTGGCAGTAATACCCGTAGTGGAGTATTTTCTTTATCAGGGTTTATCCCCGGGTATGATCGCCCTATTCTTCTTCATGGACTTCTCTCAAGACTCGTTTGATTTCAACGTGGGTGATACACCGAAGCAGGGGAATAAAGAAACCCTTTCTATACATGACTCCTTCTTGGATGATGCAGCATGAAGCTTTGGGGAGGATCTGTCGTTTTTCATTCCTCCTCTAGAAAGGATCCCCCATTATAGATAGTATTTTATAGGAGTCATCCATGACTCCTTTTCTGGCTCCATCTCCAAGGTCTAGTTGATTTCCATCTGTCAATGATTGGAATGTTAAGTACTTCAATGGGATAAAGTGTATTTGTTGCGCATCCCCAGAACTGGCCAGCTTGGCCAGTGACTCAGCTTTTTCATTTTGTTCTCTGAGGATGTGTGTAATGGTGTAATACTCGAAGTCGGCTAGTAGCTCTTAGACCCGGCCGAGATAAGGAGCAAGACGCTGCTTCCTAACAAGGTAATCTTCCCTGACTTGGCATACTACTAACAAGTAATCACAAAAGATATGCAAAGTTTCCACTCCCAGTTCTCTAGCAAGGTTGAGCCCGGCAATCAAGGCTTCATACTTAGCTTCGTTATTTGTTGCAGGGAAGTCGAGTTTCAGGACGTAGCAGATCGATCATTCCTCAGGAGTCATTAACACAACTCCAGTGCCAGAACACCGATCATTGGATGCTCCATCCGTGTACATTTTCCATCGGTTGGTTGATTCTACACTGCTTTTTGGAGAGTCGTCTGGTGTAGTGAATTCATGAAGTCCGCCAATGTCTGGCCCTGGATAGCTCTCCGAGGGAGATAAGTGATATCGAATTGGCTTAGCTCGATATTCCATTTGAGCAACCTTCCAGATGTCTAGGGTTGCTGTAGGACCTGTCGTTACGGCTGGTCGGTGTGGACGTTGATGGGGCGAGCCTCGAAGTAGTGGCGAATCTTTCGTGATGCAATCAACAGGCAGTATGCGAGCTTTCCCAGCTTTGGGTACTTTTTGTCAGCTACTGTTAATCGCTTACTAACATAATATACAGTCCTCTGGATTTGATTCTCTTCACGTAACAGTGTGGCACTTAAGATGTGTACCGACACCGCTAAATAGATGCATAAGTCTTCATGATCTAGTGGCTTGGATAGGATGGGAGGTCTCTCTAAGTGATTTACTAGATCTTGAAACACATCTATGCAATCCTGCATCCATTTAAAGTTCCTTTTCCCCCTTTCGATCAAGTTGAAGAAAGGAATACACTTGTCGATGGCCCTGGAGATGAAGTGGCTTAGGGCGACAACCTTCTCATTTAAGCTCTGTACCAACTTAATCGTCTTTGGTACCTAGATGTTTCGAATTGCTTAAATCTTCTCAGGATCGGCTTTGATTCCACGAGAGATGACCATGAAACCCCAAAATTTCCTTGACGCAACGCCAACAGAGCATTTCAAGGGATTTAATTTCATTCCATATTTTTGGAGAAATTGAACATCTCTGCTTATTCATCGATGTGGTCGTTTGATCGTCATGACTTCACGAGCATATCATCGACATATACTTCCATCGATCACCTGATCTGATCTTTGATAATTCGGTTGACTAGTCTCCAGTAAGTAGCTTCAACATTATTTGTTCAAATGGCATCACAACATAACGATATAACCCTAGATCGGTAATGAAGTTGGTGTGCTCCATGTCGAGGATGTGCATTAGGATCGGGTTGCATCCAGAGTACACATCAATAAATGAAAGCAGTTAATATCCAGCGGTTGAGTCTACCAGATCCTCGAAAGTGGAAACTGTCTTTCGGGCATGCCTTGTTTTGGTCAGAGTAGTCGACGTATGTCCACCAGTTTCCCTCAGCTTTTTTTTACATGAATTGGATTGGATACCCATTTTGGGTAGAGGGCGTCGTAGATAAATCCATTGTTTTTGAGTTTATCCACCTCCTCTTTAAGTGTAGCAAATCTTTCTGGGTCCATGCCGCGTTGCTTTTGTTTTACCGGGACATGCCTCGGGTCGAATTCAATGCATGGCTTGCGATAATTGGCGAGGTCACACACATGTCAAAATGGGTCCAAGCGAACACATTAAGATTCATTCGGAGAAAGCCAGGTAATTCCTTCATCATCACTGCACTAAGCTTTGATTTGATCTTCAATACCCGTGATGGGCCACCAGGGCTGACTGTAATGTCGATCATTAGCTCAATGGGTAAAACTTTGGATTCCTTAGGCTTCTCTTCTTCATCATTGTGGTCTATACCTTTATAGTACCAACTGTGTTGTTATTGCTTGATATTGGCCTTATATTGTGAGTTTAAAAATGCTTAAATGGATTTGTGCAAGTAATGGGATCGGTTCTGATCTCTTGTTTTAGTGGAACTTAAGCAATTTTTGATATGACAAGAACATATTCGACCATGTGAACTCGAAATCAAACAATGGGATATGCCATATATGACTTGCACACTTGAACTAGCATATGGCCTTGAATCGGATGTTTACCATTTCAAACTTGAATAGATTAGCATATTTGTACTTGTACAGATTGTATCATGTGCCCATCAACGTGAAATCAGGTTGGGACAGTCAACGATGATGGTTACTCTAGTCGAATCCCAGAGTCTTATCATGAGTTATTGAGTCTGATAGTGAAGGGCTCTGGATGCTTTAAGTGATTATTTGCAACTGGCCGAAGATCAGGCTTAGAAGCACATTGAATTAAGTGTCGAGTAGGGTTCAGCCTCGTGTTGCGCACAACTGCATAGCTGGCTCTTGCTTCGAGTTTGAATCTTCTTGCATATTCGAGTAATGCGCTTTCCACTCAATGCACTCATGATTCGTTACTCGTCGTTTGGGTTGGAGTGATGGTCAGTTGCCAATGAGCTTGGGCATTGATTCGATGATTCTATCTCTAGGCATCATTTTGGTTGTAGCTTCGAGTCATTGTAAACACCTGGTATGAGTCACAATATTGAGCTATCATGTCAGCCTTTGGAAGATCACACTTCCACTCCCGGTCTCGGGTTGAAAAATGTACTGCATGGACGGTTGAGTCTCGTCCTAGTCATGTTTATACTCCCACCTAAGCTCTAAAGACTTAGAGTTGATCGATGAATGGTCGATTCACATTCATCTTGTTTCTCGCTCATGCCCCTAAGTCTGGGGTATACGTCGATAAGTAGGAAGGCAAGTTATGTTCACTTTAGCTTCATACTCTTTCCCGTTGAATCGTGGGACAAGCTAGTTGATGGAAAGCCGAGTCGCACGTATTCTGGTTTTTCCTTCCCAGGGGAAGACTTTGATGCACCGTCTGATTTCAAGCATGAGTTGGGTACAGCGCGGTCAATCACATCTAGTTTTGGTGCAGATGTCACTATGCTCTAGGAAGGACCAAAGAATAGATGGTTAAGTCATATCTAACTAGTGATTGATGCTTTCCCTGTCAAACAAAAGGGCAAGGATCAGTGTGTGGATGGTCGAGTCATGTCCATTTCATATTGCTCTTCTATTCAGATCATGGTAAGAGTCAACGAATGAACGGTCGCGTCACATTCATTCGGAGCTGGATAGTCAATCATGTCCATTTTTATTCATATTCTCTCGTCAGATCTAGGGACTGAATTGGCTCAAGTGCAGTCAGGTCATGCTCATCCGATTTCATACTCCTCCTGACGGATCGAAAGAGGGTGCTGGAGAATTAATGATCAAGTCACACACATTCGTGGTTTATTCTCCTATCCATGCTCTGGTGACCGGAGTTATTCAATGGACGTTCGGGTCATATCCATTTGTAGGTTGTGCAGATCGATATTGACCCTCGATTTGATGGTACGATATAGTCGGTCACCCGTAACTTCGGATGTCGTTTCGATTGGTTTTGTATTGAGGCCTCCTTGTAGTAGTTTCCTTAAGTTGTAAAGATCGCCCAGCCGGAGCTATAGTAAGATGTCATACTCGGCTTATGGTAGTTTGTACTCTCGTTCCCATTCTTAGGTTAGCAGAATTAGTTCGTGGACGGTCAAATTCCATCCGTAGTGAATTTATACTCCTTCTGTCGAGTTCAAGTCAGAGTTTATGGAATATTGAGTGGTAGAACCGTACTCATCTATTTGTTTATACTCATATCCACACTATGGGGATAAGAGTTTGTTGGCGAGTGGTCGAACCGCACCCTTTGTGTTTATACTGCAATCCGCACAAGGGGACCAGAGTTATTTGCTGGACGGTCGAACCGTGTCTATGTCTTGGTTTGGATTTTGGGCTTGCCGATGTCCGGGCAAGGCCTGGATTGTTCGCCATACCTCAGGCGCAAACCAGGTCATAGATGGATGTATCACTTCCTCTTTGGATTGGATGGTCGAACCACATCCAATTTAAGCTTGGGCTCTTAAATTGCCCCAGCATCCCGAGCACGAGTCGATGCATGGATAGTCATACCACGTCCACTTCTATTTGGATCCAGTTTCCGCCGAGCCTTGGGAGTAAGATGAGTGTTTTGAAGAACTTCGAGCTCGAGTAGGGGAGGAGATGGTCAGATCGCATCCACTTTGAGTCGTGTGTTTCCCCCAAGTAAAGGGCAAGAGTTGAGGAGCGGACGATCGAACCGCGTCCACCTTTCATGTTTAAACTCCAGTCCATGCTCTAGGGACTTTAGTTTTATGATGGGTGGTCAATCACACCCTTTTGATGTTTATACTTCGGTCTGCACTCTGGGAACCAGAGTTGACCGATGGACAGTCGAACCGCATCCATCATTTTGTGTTTATACTCCGGTTCGCACTCTGGGGACCAAAGTTTTATGATGGGTGGTCAGTCATACTCATTTGATGTTTATACTCTGGTCCACGCTCTGGGGACCAGAGTTGGTCAGTGGACGGCCGAACTACGTCCATCATTTTGCTTCGTACTCCTCCCAGCAAGTAGAGGGAGAGAGTTTTCAGGTGGACGATCAAGTCATATCCACCTCAAGTTGTAGCATGTCCACGTGTTAAGGGCAGTGGTTGATGAGTAGGCAGTTAGTCACGCCTACTTTAAGTCGAGCTTTTGAACTGCCTCCTATGTTTAGGGAAGGAGTTAATGTGTGGATGGTCAAATCGCGTTCAATTTAGTTAGACCTCGGTCGTGCTGAGCTTTGGGAGAGGCATAAGTATTTTGGCAAACTTCAAGTATGAGCTGGGGAGTGGATGGTTGGGTTGCATCTACTCCAAGTCTTCCTTTGGTCTCTAAGTTAAGTATGGAGGTTGATGAGTGGACGGTTAGTCATGTCCACTTTGTATTAGATTTTGACCTTGTCGGACTCTGAGTAAGGCATAGATGTTCTGTTAGAATTAAAGCACAGAGTAGGAAGTGGATGGTCGAGTCACTCCCATTTTCCATTTCGAGTCCTTGTCCCCAAGTTTGGGGAATATAGTAGCTGATGAGAGGTAGAATCACGCTCGTCTTGATGATCCTCTAAAGGTCCAATCATGGTCCGTGGAGGTTGGTTGGCACCAAAATCTAATTACTTGATCACCTGCATTGTTTGAAAGTAGTTTAGTTCAAGTTAGTCATAGTTCACAACATAATTGAAAATGAAATAAATCTTATTGAAAAGTGAAGCAGAGTCGAATGCTCGCTATTCCACTTTGCCCCAGCCCTCCTCAGTTGGAAATCGACCGTAGGTGGTCCAATTGATAATCAAAGGTCATTATTGGTAAGTGTCGGATGTTCCCTGCCCGCTATTTTAAGGGCTTGCACATATTGTTGAAGCTTTCCTTTCCAGATCTGCTTTCCGTCACATCTTGGAGGTGTCTGCAATCACTGGTGTTATCATCGTATGTTTCTTGAAATATACAACATTTATCGGATTTCTTCTGGGTTTCTATGGACTCTCTCGAGGCTGATTTCTAGTACTGCTTTGAGTTATCAGTCTCTAAGTAGATTTTTTTAATTTAATCTTTCAAAGGAGTATATAAGTCGGATTTTGGGATTTTGGGTCGTCTCCTAGAATCTGAGTCCTCATCTAAGGCCTCAATGCTGCCCTCGCTTTGACTTCCTTTAGCCAACGGGCCTGTATCGTTCCTTCTCCTAGTCTGCTATACCTCATTCTTGCTTAGGTTATGGTTCACTTTGTAACATAAATGATTCAAGGTCATATGAGGCTCTCTAGGTAACTAATCGCCAAAGTGTGCCTTGGGGTCGATTCCTCTTATCAACGCCATTAGTATCATATTCTCGCTGGGATTGCTCATTTTAGTGATGACGATGACATTGAATCTCTACAGGAAGTCTTTGAGCGGCACACCTTGCATCTAGAATAAATTGGATAATGACATCACATCCTTGGTGTGAGTCGCATGCATTTTGAACTGCTCGACAAAACTTCTGATCCGGTTGATTGAATAAGGAGATGGATTTAGGCGATAATCACATAAATCACATGATCGATCGCTACACCCCGAGGAATATGGGAAAGTGTTTGCATTCGGTGGCACATATCACTCTTTCATATGCTACTCGAATTTCATGAGATGTAGTCCAGGGTCAATTTTCCCTAAGAAAACCGATATGATTGGTACATTGAATCTCCTCGGATATTCTGCACACTGAACGGCTTCAATGAATAAGCTTTGACTGGGAGGGTGCTTCAGTCATCGTCAATCCGGTTCGTTTTCAAGTTACAACTACTTGTTTTTCTTGTGAATGATGTATGCATGGTTGTCCAACATTTGAATAGTTAAGAATGCCGGTTGAATGGCGAATCAGTTAGGATTGGGTCGCTGATCGGTGATGATCCCTAAACTTTCACCCAAATGGGGTATGATCCGTATAAGGCTGTATGGAAGGCCTCTTGAGGTTGTCCACCAAGCATCAAGTCATTTGGAGTCCATATGCTCGAGATATATGCAAAGTGAGATAGATCGGTATTGATAGATTGGTGGTAATTTACTTGGAGTCGGACCCGAGAAAATCTGCTATATGCTTGGAATCAGCAACTGGTTTGCTTGGAGTCACTGAATTCGAAGTGCTGGGTCAGTGAAGAACGGTGCTTGGAGTCATATTGGTGTTTTCTTGTGGAAAATCTTGGTTTTACCCGAGTTTGGCTCTAGGACAAAGTTTCTTGGGTTTGCTTCGAGTCATATGAGTGATTGCTTCGGGTCAACCCTGAAGTGAGTTTTTTTACGACCATAGCCATCAATTCAGGCATTTGGAAGCCGATCAATTGTGGGCAGTTGCAATCCACCCTGTAAGTTTGATCCAGTAATCGATCCTAGTTTTTGTCATATCAACTTGGTTCTTCTGCCTTTAGGATTTTCATTTGAGTAGCGGTTGCTTGTCCGTTCCTTGGTTGCAATTCAGAAGCTGCCGTTTGATCCTCTATGCCCCGGTCAGTCATAGGACGTAAGGGAAGTGGATAGAATGCATCGTCTTTAAGTTAATTTTCAAATGCAAAATGTGGGAGCATTGCGCTGTGGCACGGGTTCGGGTGCATTGCACCCGACAAAAGTTTGGATCGTACCTGAAAAAGTTTTTTTGAATAACGATCGATTATGAAAACGATCGGTTGCAACAATAGTTGGTTGAAAATGATCAGTTGGAATGCTAAAGCGGTGGAATGATCGGTTGTAGTAACGAATAGTTAAAATATCAAGGCAGTTCGAACGATCGGTGAAAATGTTAACTGGAACGATCGGTGGAGACGATCTTGGAACTATCGGTGTAAGCGATGTTATGGAAATAACTATCAGCGAAAATAAATATTGGTCCAAATATTTGGTGGGAACGATCGGTTGTAAACGATCGGTGTAAATGACCAGTGGGAATGATCTATTGGATGAAAATAATGGTCGGTGAAAAGGTTAACTGGAACGATCGTATAGATACGATCGGTGTAAATCCATATAGCAGTGGAACGATCGTACAGAAACGATCGGTGTAAATCGATATAGTAGTGGAACGTTCGTACAAGAATGATCATATGATGCTGGAGGGAGGAACGATCAGCTGAGGAACGGGCGACCAGTAAGGAAGAACGATCGATGTAAACTATAGGCTGGAGCAATCTTATAGGAACGATCCTACAAAAACGATCATACAGAAACGATCGGTATGGAACGATTGTATATAAATAACTATTAGCCAAATTCACATTGGTTGAACGACCAATGAGAAACGATTGTATGGAACGATCGTACATGATGATGCATCAAATGGATTTGTAGGGAACGATCGTTCATTGAGTATGTATGGAGCATGGCCGATGACCGATCGTTCACAGATGCTTCAAAACTTGAATATGTATGCACATTGATCAAACACATGACAAATCGATCAATAATATTGTGATTTCGTTCTTCTGCAGGGGAAGTAGACTTTGCTTCTCTGGTCACGGCTAATAGTTTCCTTGTAGATCTCTTTCAAAATCTAAGTAGAATAGGAAACTTGTCGATCAAAAGCCGAATCTATCTCGTGAACACGAAAATTCACAAGTAGAAGATGAGATCCAATTAAGCCGAGAATTCGTTTCTCAGTGAAAGCACCAAAATATTGACGCCAAAAATAGACATCAACACATAATAGAACTAGTAGAGATTAAATGAAGAATAAAATTAAAACATAGCAAAAATCATAGAGGAATACAAAGATTTTTATAGTGGTTCGGCAATCTTGGCCTACATCCACTTCATATTTTTATTGATCTTCCACTTGAATATGATTACAAGAATGTTTGGATCAGTCGGGATCCATTAGTACAAAAGTGAAGAATAAAAATAGAAGAGCCTCGACAGAGAAAGCAGGATCTTCTTTATGGGTAATGACCGCTGTATTTATAGGAGAAGACGTGCATGTATTAGGTTGAAATTTTGCAAAAAGAGTCTTTAGATCCGTAGGGGCCCACCATAACGATCGGTTGCCCTAACTCGATATTTTGGAACGATCGACCAAAGTTTAGCTGATCATTATTTTGGATTCTGATTGATGTGAAATCGATAGTGTAGGCTCTTCATGATGTAAGATACTTGATCTCCAAATTTTGTGCAATTCTGACATACTATTTGTGAGATATCGCATTTGTCATGAAACTACGGATCGTTCTGGCTGATTTTATATGATCGTTATGGAATGATCGGTATGTCTTTCCAAGTTATGGGAGTTTTATCAAGCGATCATTTTTGTAGGCTCCACTCTTCAATATATTGATGCTCTTAAAGTTTCAAGTGCATTGGCTTTGTTCATTTTGAGATATTGATCGATCTTCGTCGATTTATGCTGTGTTATGGATCGTTTTAGATCTATCCATATAAATTCCTCATCTGTCCATAACTCTAGCATACGAACTCCGATTGACTTGACATATAAAACGTAGCCTCACAGGGCCTTCCTTATCACTTCATATTGATTGCACCTTGATCGGGACCCGGTCTGAATATGCTCGACCATCGTCCACAGTTTTGTATATCATTGATTCTCAAGGTTAATAACCACTTGTTTTCCGTCAAATCTATGGTACCATAACCTTGCCAAAAGGTAGGATAATAATGACCTAAGTGAAAAAACAACAAATTGTTTAACATGTCACTAGATCTGATCAATGATAAGCATGATGAGGCTGCCCAAAAGGCTGCTACATGCAGGCAGAAGGTAGGTAGACAATACAACTCCAAAGCAAACCACCGCATGCTAAATGGGACCTAGTCTTTAAATGAATATTTCCTTGACTAGGGGCACTTGATCCAATTTGGGAAGGATTGTAAGTCATCAATAAGGATTTGGGTAACAGGCTCATATTCTTAGCATGATAGATGAGGCCATTTTCAAAAAAGTAAGGAATGCACAAAATCTTTCATTATTTCACTAGTTTTTGTATTCTCATTTCAATATTGTTATTTTGTAACAAAGAAAATTTAAGGGAATTATTAATAAGTGAATGTGCATATTTCATGAAATCTTGTTGCGTCAGGTTTCTCTTTTCTTTCTTGCACATGAGTTACTGCAATTGCTTGGATTATGGGATGAGGTATTAAAGATCGAATTAGTTTCATCGACCTTCGTCAAAGGGTTGGGAAACAAAGTTGAGCTATCAAATTTGCACTTGTCATTACAAAGGTCACATTACCATGCCAGCTAAGGCTTCTATAACCTTACAAACAAGATCTTTGTTCACCCTTGGGCATACCATGCTAAACCATAATGAGAATCACCTACGAAAACTTTTGCCGACAATAGTGAATTGAACTAACCCATGGTCAGGACATGACCACCGAATGGGTAGTTCACCATTGATGGTTGGCCCGAAAACCTTGGTCGGTAATGGTGAACTGGACTTACCCATAGTCAGGATGTAACCACCGATTTGGAAGTTCACTACTGACGATCGTCCTCTAAACCTTAGCATGCAATGGTTAATGAGACTTACCCATGGCCAGGACGTGACCACCAACTAGGTAGTTTAACATTGAACATCGGCCTATAAACTTTAGTTGGCAAATGTGAACCGAACTTACCCATAGTCAGGACGTGACACCTGCTAGGTATTTCACCATTGACAATCGACCATAAAACCACAGTTGGCAATGGGGAACCAGACTTACCCATGGTCAGGATGTAATCTCCGATCGCGTAGTTCACCATTGAAGATCGACCCAAAAACCTAGAGTGGCAATGGTGAACTAGATTACCCATATTAGTGCCCTACTATTTTCAACATATGAAATCAATTACAAACTCCATAAAATACGATTACAACTAATTTCTGATATAAAAATAGTGGATTATTGGTTTTAAAATTTAGATTTTCAGTAACTAAGAAAGGAAATGTAACATCCTGGAATTTCATCATTTTGATTTTGAATATTTAATTAATTTTAAATATTTAAACGATTGGTTTTTAAAAGTTTAATAACTAATATTCAAATATAGTGATTATTTAGATATTTAGATTGTGAATAAAATATTAATTAAATGGATTAATTATCCTTATTTAACTCCTTTTAATAAATAAATAATAATGGTGAATGCAATTTGTAAATTTATTTACAATAATAAATGATTCGAATATACCATAATAAATGGTTTGAATAAATAACAAGAAAACCGATTGTTAATAAAACGACTTGATTTTTAGTGACATATTTTTTATTTAATTTATTCGACTTTTCCATAATTTTTAATTTGGAAAATATTTAAATTTTCATTTGACATATTTTATGGCAAATGATGATATTTTTGAAATTTCATAGAATAAAATAACATGTGTATTTTATTGTTTATTTGTGATCTTGTCGTATTTTGTTGCACGATCGTATTTTTATTTCTGTCACTCGCGGTTCGTACGCGAATGGAATATTGTGTAGTGGAATACCACAAAACCTTCCTTCAAAACTTTAAATCAAATCAAAATTCAAAATTTTCAAAATAACTTTATGGTGATGTGATGGGTGGCTTGAGAATTTTGGCTTTCTTTGAATCTTTGGTTAACTTGTGTATGAAGTAATGAAATTGTTTTGGGGTTACAAGTACACTTCAATACTTACACTTTTCTTCATTTCAATCTTTCCCTCTTTCATTTTCTTCTTTCCCTCCTTGTTCTTTTTCAGTGAACAAAATATTGCATCCCTGTTTCAAAATCAAATTCTAATGCTATACTAAACAAAAAATCACGAAACAAGATTTATTGAACTCGTGTGTGCGTGTTCTTTAATTCTATACAAGATGTGCGGTAGTGATTGGGCGATGGGCGTGTTTAGGCAGCCACTAGGGTTTGAGGTTGAGTTCGATTTAGGCAGAGTTAGGACTCGAGGATGGTTGCAATGGGTTTGTCGTGGAGAGGAGCATCTTGTGGTCGATTTTGGTGAGGTGCAGCTGCAAAGGGAGGAAGGCGACGTTTTGGGTCGTGGAAGCGAGTTTCCAGGTCGCATTTTGGTTTGCTAGGCCGAGCGTGATGTTGTGGTGATGGTTGTAGAGAGGAAGCGTAGTGTGGTGTATAGGCGAAGTCTGTTGTCAATTTCGTAGAGTATTGCTCGAGTTATGGGAGGAGGAAGATCGACGTATTTGGGCTTTCTTGTATAGGCATGTACATGTGTACTGTGTGCATGATTTTGGAAATAAGAGGAAGAAGGATTTGAAATTGAAAATGGTAGTTAGTTAATAATTAAGTTAATTAATGAATATTTTAATTCCAAATCTTATAAATTCAATAACTATTGCATACGAGGCCGGATTTAGACGTGGTCTTTTTCATTAGACCCGTATTGATGTTATCTACGCATTAGGGTTGGATTCATTGAATTTAGAGTTAGTAAAATTTTGAGCTAAAATTGAACGCCGTTCGACTTTAGACCAAATCGGAATGCGAAAGTGTCAACTGGAATTTTGGTGAGTTTACTCGTCTCTAAATAAACTATATGATATATGTGTTGTTATAGATTATTGTTGAATGCTTGGATGATAGTTAATATATTATTGTTTGATTGTTTATTTGGATTTGATTCCTGCTTGGAAGGTGATGGCATAAATAACCATTGTGTTGCAAGGAACAAAAGCAAAAGGAAGTCGAAGTGTATAAGTAGCGAATAGGTCATTGTAGAACACTTTAAAAATACACATACATATGTGTGATTCACATGAGACTTTTGTAAAGAGTCCCTAAGGGGTTTCTCGCCAATATCGATTTACTTATATCCTTATGTTACTTACATTGATGTTTGGTTGAAATATTCATGACATACTGTTTGATTTTTGTAAGCGTCGTTATAGCGATTATCGTTATACCGTCATTTATGAAATATCATGCCCTTAAACCCTTGTGGGTGTTGAACTTATGCTAGTATGTTTATAAAATAAATGTTTGGTCGCATTGTGCACTTTGAAATTTGTTTAAACCATATTTCAAGTATTTTTGAGAATTTGGAAATAAAGGATAAGTGTTGTTTAAAATTTATAAAAGGAGTTACAAGTTTGATTAATTATCTTTCGGGATAATTAATAACAAGATTATAAATTTGATTAATCACCTTTTATGATAATTAATATTGTTTTAAATCTATAAATTGATTATAAATTTGATTAATTTTCTTTCGAGATAATTAATGTTGTTTTAAAATTATAAAAAGGTTATAAATTTGATTAATTATCTATTAGGCTAATTAATGTTGTTTTATATTTATAAAAAAGTTATAAATCTGATTAATTATCTTTCAGATAATTAATGTTGTTTTAAATTTATAAAAGATAGTTTATAAATTTGATTAATTATCTTTCGGGATAATTAATGCTGTTTTAAATTAATAAAATAAATTATAAATTTGATTAATTATCTTTCAAGATAATTAATGTTGTTTTAGATTAATAAACTAAATTATTAATTTGATTAATTATATTTCAGAATAATTAATGTTGTTTTAAATTTAAAAAAGGTTATTGTTACCCGGTACCTTGGCCCGGCTACACAAAGGTGATTACGAGGACCAGACTTGACTATTGATGGGAAGGATGGTCACGAGATGACATCAATATGACCAGAGTATGATATCCGAACAGTTATATCCGGCCCAGGCTAAATAAGGTTGACGGATAGATGATACGGGACGTCAGAATTATGATGGCGGCATTCATGGTTGATAATTTGGAGAAAATTTGGCATTCATGGGGTCGGCAAATCAAGTGTGTTCCATCAGGTCAGCATTGCATGTGGTAGGGCTCAGGTCGGCAAAGGATGTGATATAGTGCAGCTCGGGTCGGTATAGTGTATATGGTTGTACCAGGTCCGTACTACCCCGGGTCGGTATAGCATTTACTCCGGGTCAATGCTCGGGTCAGCCATCGCTACTAGGGGTCGGCATAGTTGAAGGTTTCGGAAAAAGCTTAAAACATATTGTAATGGCGGTGAGATCAGCATAACATGGTCAGGTCGGCATGATTGGAAGTGGTCGGCATAGCTTGATCAAGTCGGCATGCTCAGAAGGGATCGGCATAGCTTGGTCAGATCGACAATCACCATAATGGATCGGCAAAAGCTCAAGTTGGCATAAGGCACGAAGGATTTCGGGTCGGTGTAATGAGATTGGCCTTGTGGTTTCATCATATTTGAAATGACCCTATTTTACCTAAATTTTTTTTTACATTAATAAATTTCCTAGAGTCAATTAGCCTTTCTACTAAACTATCCAGGATCCTATTTTTTTCTACTAATATATTTATATCAGTTCATTAATAAATATATTCACATACATGTGAAGATGTATGTGACCCTCTTGCTTGGATCAGAGTATTGGTAAGCAAGAGTGCATCCTGATTGAATTCGAATTTCCAGTCAACCAGTACATAGCTCATTTTCCCTATGTTTGATATTTGAGTCATGGGGGTGAATTCCCATAATCATATATAATTTATACCTATTAATTTTGATCATTCTTATGGTGATTGTCTGTTAGTTTGACTTAACAAAGTGATCTCAGAATATATAGCAAGCCATTATAATTTTAGTTTAATTATTTGATATTTGATCAAAGCCAGAAAGGAAAAATGATATACACATTTATCATTTTCAACATAAGTGATTTTATCACAAATTCCTTTACTTATAACCAAGTCAGTTGAGTAATTCTTTCATAGTTTATATAGTAGTGTTTCTCTGAATCAAATCCCTTCCCTAATCCTTGAGTTATCTCAGCTTGCATCCTAATTTAAAGGTTGCTTTACTGGATTTAGAAAATCCAGATTTAAAGGTCATTTAACAAAAGTAGTATTTAAGTAATATGTGTGCATTTCAGATGTATTGTGCTCTCTGGACTAAGAAAGCTACTTAAAATAAAAGTGAATTGCTTAAGTATTTGAAAATGTCTTTGTACATGCATTTGCAAAGAAAGCTTCAGATTTTACAAATGCATTTTCTTCCTTTAAATCCATAACTATGGTCATCTTGATCAACCCAGACCTCACTCCTTTTTGAAGTGGGTTAACCTTATGACTAGGTCATCAAAACATTAGTGCCTGGCTATTGCAATGTAAATTCAGATACAAGATACTTGAAAAATCCCTTAAAACATGTGCACATCTTTACACAGTGCACAAATATATATATATTTTTTCTTTTATTAAAACACTTCTGTATATTATCACAAAATCCTTGAAATATTACTTCTAGCTAAACTCAAATTTTTAGCCTCAAAACTTAAAGCTTTTAAGTAACACAAAATTAACCAATACAATATATATATATATATATATATATTCATTACTCACATATAGGCATATATCATCTACAGATTTCTACCATAATACTCAAATATATTTTCTTGCATAGATCCAACTAAGTCTTTAGTTTTTCCCATCCTTAATACATTACAAGATTCAATTGAAACAATTAAATAAAATCCAAACATTCAAGATCATTACATAACAACTAAAGCAGAACTATAAAACTTCCAAGATTACATGCAAATAATTCATTCTAAGCTCTTATTTAATTTTAATTTAGCATGCTTATCCAATCATTCTCATTAGCCATAGCAGCTTCCTATTTAGAACCAGCATTCCCTGTAAGAGCATTAGAGGCTGCCCCATTTTAAATGAGACACCCCAGATGCCACAAGCAAACAAGGGTCAGATACAAGATCTGGTATGAGCAATATCAAAAATTCCATGATATTAAGTAAATAAGTGAGGCATAAGCATTTTAAATAGGATGGCATAACTTCTTTGATCAATTTGCCTGACTTGTTTATGATATATTGTGCATATATGATCAGTATTAAGACTAATTATGTACACACATTCAACTATGCAAACATACATGTCAAACAGAGATACTCAGGAACTATCATAGCTCCAGTCCAACCAACCTAGGAATAACTCAGGTGACTACTTCATCAATTTAAGGTTGCATTTAACAAATTAATTCCTAGCCTCATCTGCCATAAAGGAATCATGGGGACACATTGCAATAAAGTAATTCACAATATTGCACAAAGATCTCAGGCCTTAAACAAACCATGTGCCAACTTGCATACTTTAAATACAATAAGCATTCCAACAGTCTTCTTGGCTCACAATCCTTAGTTTATTTACTAAGTGTTCATGTTTGATCCTATCATGAGATAGTTAGGTGACTGAATCACAGTGTACATGAAACATTACATAAAACTCACAAGCATAATTCAAAAACAAGCTAACATTCATATCCAAGGGAAATCATATTTTCAAATATTCTGGTTTAAAGAAAATACAAGAATATTTACAACTGTGAATAGAGACTAGGCATGTGGGTTATTATTGTTTCATAAGCAACCATGTTTGAACTAAATTCAAGATCTAGCTTAAACAAGATTTCTGGCTCATGGTTTTCTATTTGATCAAGGGTTCAGCACTTTTGGATATTTCCATTGCAACCTTGAATCTTTCATTTGAGCCTCAGCACTTACACAAGTGTAATGCAACTCATATATATTTTGATTTCTATATTTTTCATGCCATATCTAAACCAGTTACAAGTATTCTCTATTTACTTTCATGATTCATACTTTAACATTTCTGGGTGTAACCAAACAGAGCAAAATACTCAACCATCAAAGCAATCAAAAGTATTCATAAACACCCATTAAAGCATCCATTAAAACCATAGTAATAAAATCAGAAATATGTAGAAAAATAACATAAACTTGGCTGCCTCTTAACAGGACTTAATGCCATGGGTTTAGTGAGATTACTCACTGAAAAATGCTTCTCTTGCTTAATCCAGAAAAGAAACCTTTTAAAACTTGCCTTTCTGCTTGCAAATATTTTTCTTCTTTGTTTTCTTAAAGGTCTCGGGTAGAAAATGATTTTTCTGGTTTACACTTGGATTTATAAGAGAGGTTTTCTAGGGTTTTACAAATGTAAAATCTCATTCCTACCCTGGCCAATACTCATGCATTTTGCATTTCAGATTTGCTTATTTTCACCCTTAATACCCCGGCCATATGTGATACTTACCTCCCCTTTTACTTTTCCAGAATATATTATATTCTTCTTAAGTCATGATAATTGTGTGACATTGTCACTTGTTTATTTGCTAAAAATCCTCCTTTCTATTTTCTGCCTAAAGCAATTGTTTTGCTTGCAACATGTCTTTTGCTATTTTAATGTTATGCTTTCCCTTGCTTATTTCTTTTTAATACTTTCAGTACTTATAGGAATGTACATGTGCATACATATCTTATCTAGGCTTATTTAACTCCTCCTTAATTTCAGAAAGACATGCACATAAATGTGTATACATGTTTTAAATCCTTATCTAATTTTTCCTGGGTTTAATATTAAGTAAAATTTGTTCACTGATTCAAAACAAAGCTTGCTTTTTCTTATTTTCTAGAATAATTCATATAATTCCAGAAATCAAATATCCATATTTGGTTTAATAATTTTCATTACAAAATCATGTTTGTAATGCTTTTTAATTCTTGTTTTAATTTTAGAAAATTTGGAGTTCTTCCTTGTGCCATATCAGTGTGCACGTGCACACATGCACACACTTGCACACAATTAATTCCATACATTCCTATACAAATAAATTCATATATTTTCAAAATTCAACCAAAATAAGATTCCATGAATTTCTGGGGCATTACAATCACCCCACCTTTTTAGGAATTGTGTCCTCACAATTTTCTCATTTTTACTTTAAATATTTCCATATTTTTATAAAATCTATCAAACATTGCACAAGCAATCAATTCAGTCAAAACAACCATACATATTAAGCTACTTAGGAATTTAGAATTTACCTTCCACTGCAAAAAGCTTAGGGTAATCCCTCTTTATCTTATCCTCTAACTCCCATGTACAATCATTAGGGTCTAGGCTCCATTGAACCTTTACCAATTTCAGAGTTTTGCTTCTTAACTTCTTTTCCTCTTTAGCTAAAATCCCCACTGGTTCTTTCTTATAGACCAAATCAGGATTTATTTGAACTTGAGTGGGTTTCTCTAGGATTTCCTCTTTATCATGCACCCATCTCCTAAGTTGTGATACATGAAATACATTGTGCATTGCACTCATCTCTTCTGGTAGCTCCAACTTGTATGCTAATGAACCTACTCTTTCCAAAATCTTGTAAGGTCCAACATATCTTGGGGTAAGTTTTCCCTGCTTGCCAAACCTCAACACCTTCTTCATAGGTGAAACTTTGATGAAAACATAATCACCAACTTCATATTCTACCCGCTTCCTCCTTACATCTGCAAACTTCTTTTGCCTATCTTGAGCTACTGCCATCCTTCTCCTCAGAAGTTCAATTTTCTCTGTGGTCTCTTTAACATACTCAGGCCCTAAGACAGCCTTTTCTCCTGCTTCAGCCCAACATATTGGTGACAAACATGGTTTGCCATACAAGGCTTCAAATGGTGCCATGCCTATGGTGCTTTGATAACTATTGTTATATGTAAATTCAGCCAAATGGAGGTGATCTTCCCAATTACCTCCAAAGTCCAATGCACATGCCCTCAACAAATCCTCCAAAACTTTGTTTATTACTTCAGTTTGACCATCTGATTGGGGGTGGTATGCAGTACTCAAGCATAACTCACTCCCCATGGCTTCTTGAAAGCTCTTCCAAAATCTGGATGTAAAGATTGTGTCCCTATCACTCACTATAGTTTTAGGAATTCCATGCAACCTTACTACTTCTTTCATGAATATTTGAGCTAGTTTAGGTGCATTTCTTTCTGCCTTCACTGGTATAAAGTGTGCCACTATAGTCAATCTATCAACTACTACCCAAATGCTTGTATTTCCTCTCTTTGATCTAGGCAGACCATCTATGAAATCCATAGATATATCTTCCCACTTCCACTGTGGTATGCTTAGAGGTTGTAATAGGCCTGAGGGTCTTTGGGTTTCTGCCTTGACTTGTTGGCAAGTCATACACTCTACAACATGTTTGGCCACATCTGATTTCATCCCTCTCCACCAATAATCCCTTTTTAGGTTTTGGTACATTTTGGTGCTGCCTGGATGTATGGAATATTTGCTCCTATGATATTCATCAAGTATCTCTTCCTTCAACCCTATATCTTCTGGAACACATATCCTACCTTTATTCCTTAAATAACCATTCTTACCAGTGTGGTAGTTTGCTACTTCTTCTCCTTTTTCTATTAGAGTTTGCTTTTCTAATAAATCTGGATCTTCCTCTTGCATTTTCCCCACTTTCAAAATTAAATCTGATTGCAAAGTTATCAAACTTAATTTTCCTTTACTCCCTTCTTTAATCATCTCCATGTTCACCTCATTGTTTTCCTCAATTTCCAAATCAGTAAGTAGAGATAAATTTCTAAACTCTTCTATCATTAACATGGCTACTTTTGCATGCTGCCTGCTCAAAGCATCTGCAACCTTATTAGCTTTTCCTGGAGTATAAAGTATGTCTAAATCATATGCTGCTAGAAAATCAACCCATCTATGCTGCCTCATATTCAAATCTTTTTATGAAAAGAGATATTTCAATGCCTTATGGTCAGTGTATAAAATAAACTTAGCACCTAGAAGATAATGTCTCCAGAGCTTTAGTGCATATACCACTGCTGCCAACTCAAGATCATGGGTTGCATACCTTGATTCATGTGGCTTCAATTGTCTTGATGCATAGGCTATAACTTGATCTTGCTGCATCAATACAGCTCCTAGCCCGGAACCACTTGCATCAGTATAAACAATCAAATCCTCATTTCCTTCTGGTACTCTCAACACTGGTGCATTGACTAAGGCCTCCTTGATTTTACTAAAGGCTTGTTCACATTTCTCAGTCCATACAAAGGGTTGGTTCTTTCTAGTTAGGTTGGTAAGAGGTGATGACATCTTAGAAAAATCTTTTATAAATCTTCTATAATACCCTGCCATCCCCATAAATGACCTAACTTCTCCTACTGTGCTTGGCCTTTTCCATGCTTGGATAGCCACAATTTTATTGGGGTTCACTGAAATGCCTTTGGCAGATATAACATGCCCAAGGAAATGCACTTCTTCTTTCCAAAATGCACACTTAGAAAATTTTCCTTTTAAATCTTTTTCTCTTAATCTAGCCAAAACAAGGTATAAGTGATTTTCATGTTCCTCTACTGTTTTAGAATAAATCAAAATATCATCAATAAAAATCAATACAAACTTGTCTAAATAATCCCTGAATATCCTATTCATTAAGTCTACAAAGTATGATGGGGCATTTGTCAACCCAAATGGCATGACAAGAAACTCATATAAACCATACCTAGTGTTAAAGGCTGTATACTTAACACTTGAGTTCTCAACCTTCATCTGATGGAATCCAGATGCCAAGTCTAACCTAGAAAATATTTTTGCTCCACTAAGTTGATCAAAAAGATCATCAATTCTAGGTAAGGGGTACTTGTTTTTGATAGTGACTTTGTTTAGCTCCCTGTAATCTATGCACATCCTTAAAGTACCATCATGTTTCCTTACAAACACTACTGGAGCACCCCAGCATGAATTACTTGGTCTTATAAATCCTTTGCTTTCCAATTCTTCTAACTGTTTCTTCAACTCCTTCAACTCACTTGGCCCCATCCTGGTGGGTTTCTTAATAATTGGACTTGCTCCTGGTATGAGACTAATCTGAAATTCCACTGGTCTGTGGTGTGGAACACCCTTAACTTCTCCAAACACATCCAAGTATTTGCTAATTATGGGGATTTCTTCAATAGAAGGCTCACTGGAATCCTTATTTAAGTCAATCAAATGATATAATTTCCTTTCTTTGGCTATTTCACACAAAATTGTGATTCTTTGGCCTCTAGAATTTTGTAATGATATGGTGGATGAGTCTAAATTAATTATGGCTTTGTATTGCCTTAACCAGTTTACACCCAATATAACACCTATATTTGGGTAATTTAAAACATATAAATTGGAAATAAAAACATTTCCTCCTATGTTTAATTCCACATCCACACAAATCATGTTTAAAACACTAGAACTTCCCAATGGGCTTTGCACTAACAAAGGGGTTTCAACCAGTATGCAATTTAATTTAAGCAATGCAACTAATTCATGGGAAATCAGAGAATGTGTTGCCCATGTATCATACACTACTGATATGGGTAGGGTACAAATAAATAAGGTACCTTCCACTTGACCATGGTTTTCTGCAATAGCTTCTACTGTGGATTTGCTTTTGCTCTCCAAACTTGCTAGCTTCCCCTGCTATTTATACTCAGGGCAATTTCTCTTGATATGTCCCTCCTTACCACATAGGTAGCACTTGAAAGCTCCTCCCTTCAATTCTGGACACCTTGGTTTGATATGTCCTTCTTTTCCACAATGGTGACATACTATTTTCCTCTTTGTATCAGTGGTCTTAGTATCATTGGTTCTCTTGCTTTCTGTCTCCTCCTTCTTTTTGTCATAGGGGTGATACCTTCCCTTATTTTTCTTGTTGTTGTTGTTCTTAAAACTCCTATACTTCTCCCTCTCCTTGTCATGTTGCTCAAACTTTAAGGCCAGATCAATGACTTGATCAAAGGTTTTATCTGCATATGGCAACATAGCCCTACTAAGCCCTGGGTTTAAACCCTTAATATACCTATCATTCTTTGATGCCTCATCAGCCACAAGCATAGGTCCATACTTAGACAAGCCCTCAAACCTATGAGTATACTCAGTCACATTAAAAGTTCCCTGCCTAAGCCTGATGAATTCTTCAAGCAATAGAGTTTTGGCTGATGCTGGAACAAATCTAGCTTCCAACATCTCCTTGAATTGATTCCAAGTGATTTCATTCTCAATCCTCCCAGCTATGACTATCTCCCACCAGCTTAAAGCCATACCTTTCAGTTGTCTTGAGGCCACTTGCCTCTTCCTTTGATCATCCAATTGCATGTCATTGAAAATTCTGTCCAATGTTCTCAACCATGCTTGAATTTCCATCACATTTTCAGTCCCTTCAAAACTCTTGCCTCCCAAATTGGTATAAGTCTTTAATAGTTTTGAAAGTTCCTCATGCGGGTTCTCAAGTCTCTGCCCTACTCCATCCCTTAAAGCCCTCATAAAGTCTTGCATATCAAGCATTTGTGGTGCACTTGATCCTGCATTGTGATGAGATCCTCTTCCTACCATGATTGGATAACTAGAGTATGGGTAGATAGGGTTAGTTTATCATGAGTGTTTTTCTTTTGCTATAACTTTCTATCTAAAATATTATTTTACTCAAACAAACAAACAGTACAAACATATGGTTATAGTACTTCAATCAATCAATACAATCATTCTTAGCTATGTATAGTTTTAACATAGCTCTGATACCAAATGAAATGACCCTATTTATTTTACCTAATTTTTTTTACATTAATAAATTTCCTAGAGTCATTTAGCCTTTCTACTAAACTATCCAGGATCCTATTTTTTTCTACTAATATATTTATATCAGTTCATTAATAAATATATTCACATACATGTGAAGATGTATGAGACCCTCTAGCTTGGATCAGAGTATTGGTAAGCAAGAGTGCATCCTGATTGAATTCGAATTTCCAGTCAACTAGTACATAGCTCATTTTCCCTATGTTTGATATTTGAGTCATGGGGGTGAATTCCCATAATCATATATAATTTATACCTATTAATTTTGATCATTCTTATGGTGATTGTCTGTTAGTTTGACTTAACAAAGTGATCTCAGAATATATAGCAAGCCATTATAATTTTAGTTTAATTATTTGATATTTGATCAAAGCCAGAAAGGAAAAATGATATACACATTTATCATTTTCAAAATAAGTGATTTTATCACAAATTCCTTTACTTATAACCAAGTCAGTTGAGTAATTCTTTCACAGTTTATATAGTTGTGTTTCTCTGAATCAAATCCCTTCCCTAATCCCTGAGTTACCTCAGCTTGCATCCTAATTTAAAGGTTGCTTTACTGGATTTAGAAAATCCAGATTTAAAGGTCATTTAACAAAAGTAGTATTTAAGTAATATGTGTGCATTTCAAATGTATTGTGCTCTCTGGACTAAGAAAGCTACTTAAAATAAAAGTGAATTGCTCAAGTATTTGAAAATGTCTTTGTACATGCATTTGCAAAGAAAGCTTCAGATTTTACAAATGCATTTTCTTCCTTTAAATCCATAACTCTGGTCATCTTGATCAACCCAGACCTCACTCCTTTTTGAAGTGGGTTAACCTTATGACTAGGTCATCAAAACATTAGTGCCTGGCTATTGCAATGTAAATTCAGATACAAGATACTTGAAAAATCCCTTAAAACATGTGCACATCTTTACACAGTGCACAAATATATATATATATATATATATATATATATATTCTTTTATCAAAACACTTCTGTATATTATCACAAAATCCTTGAAATATTACTTCTAGCTAAACTCAGATTTTTAGCCTCAAAACTTAAAGCTTTTAAGTAACTCAAAATTAACTAATACAATATATATATATATATATATATTCATTACTCACATATAGGCATATATCATCTACAGATTTCTACCATAATACTCAAATATATTTTCTTGCATAGATCCAACTAAGTCTTTAGTTTTTCCCATCCTTAATACATTACCAGATTCAATTGAAACAACTAAATAAAATCCAAACATTCAAGATCATTACATAACAACTAAAGCAGAACTATAAAACTTCCAAGATTACATGCAAATAATTCATTCTAAGCTCTTATTTAATTTTAATTTAGCATGCTTATCCAATCATTCTCATTAGCCATAGCAGCTTCCTATTTAGAACCAGCATTCCCTGTAAGAGCATTAGAGGCTGCCCCATTTTAAATGAGACACCCCAGATGCCATAAGCAAACAAGGGTCAGATACAAGATCTGGTATGAGCAATATCAAAAATTCCATGATATTAAGTAAATAAGTGAGGCATAAGCATTTTGTATAGGTTGGCATAACTTCTTTGATCAATTTGCCTGACTTGTTTATGATATATTGTGCATATATGATCAGTATTAAGACTAATTATGTACACACATTCAACTATGCAAACATACATGTCATACAGAGATACTCAGGAACTATCATAGCTCCAGTCCAACCAACCTAGGAATAACTCAAGTTCCTACTTCATCAATATAAGGTTGCATTTACCAAATTAATTCCTAGCCTATCTGCCATAAAGGAATCACGGGGACACATTGCAATAAAATAATTCACAATATTGCACAAAGATCTCAGGGCTTAAACAAACCATGTGCCAACTTGCATACTTTAAATACAACAAGCATTCCAGCAGTCTTCTTGGCTCACAATCCTTAGTTTATTTACTAAGTGTTCATGTTTGATCCTATCATGAGATAGCTAGGTGACTTAATCACAGTGTACATGAAACATTACATAAAACTCACAAGCATATTTCAAAAACAAGCTAACATTCATATCCAGGGGAAATCATATTTTCAAATATTCTGGTTTAAAGAAAATACAAGAATATTTACAACTGTGAATAGAGACTAGGCATGTGGGTTATTATTGTTTCATAAGCAACCATGTTTGAACTAAATTCAAGATCTAGCTTAAACAAGATTTCTGGCTCATGGTTTTCTATTTGATCAAGGGTTCAGCACTTTTGGATATTTCCATTGCAACCTTGAATCTTTCATTTGAGCCTCAGCACTTACACAAGTGTAATGCAACTCATATATATTTTGATTTCTATATTTTTCATGCCATATCTAAACCAGTTACAAGTATTCTCTATTTACTTTCATGATTCATACTTTAACATTTCTGGGTGTAACCAAACAGAGCAAAATACTCAACCATCAAAGCAATCAAAAGTATTCATAAACACCCATTAAAGCATCCATTAAAACCATAGTAATAAAATCAAAAATATGTAGAAAAATAACATAAACTTGGCTGCCTCTTAACAGGACTTAATGCCATGGGTTTAGTGAGATTACTCACTGAAAAATGCTTCTCTTGCTTAATCTAGAAAAGAAACCTTTTAAAACTTGCCTTTCTGCTTGCAAATATTTTTCTTCTTTGTTTTCTTAAAGATCTCGGGTAGAAAATGATTTTTCTGGTTTACACTTGGATTTATAAGAGAGGTTTTCTAGGGTTTTACAAATGTAAAATCTCATTCCTACCCTGGCCAATACTCATGCATTTTGCATTTCAGATTTGCTTATTTTCACCCTTAATACCCCGGCCATATGTGATACTTACCTCCCCTTTTACTTTTCCAGAATATATTATATTCTTCTTAAGTCATGATAATTGTGTGACATTGTCACTTGTTTATTTGCTAAAAATCCTCCTTTCTATTTTCTGCCTAAAGCAATTGTTTTGTTTGCAACATGTCTTTTGCTATTTTAATGTTATGCTTTCCCTTGCTTATTTCTTTTTAATACTTTCAGTACTTAAAGGAATGTACATGTGCATACATATCTTATCTAGGCTTATTTAACTCCTCCTTAATTTCAGAAAGACATGCACATAAATGTGTATACATGTTTTAAATCCTTATCTAATTTTTCCTGGGTTTAATATTAAGTAAAATCTGTTCACTGATTCAAAACAAAGCTTGCTTTTTCTTATTTTCTAGAATAATTCATATAATTCCAGAAATCAAATATCCATATTTGGTTTAATAATTTTCATTACAAAATCATGTTTGTAATGCTTTTTAATTCTTGTTTTAATTTTAGGAAATTTGGAGTTCTTCCTTGTGCCATATCAGTGTGCACGTGCACACATGCACACACTTGCACACAATTAATTCCATACATTCCTATACAAATAAATTCATATATTTTCAAAATTCAACCAAAATAAGATTCCATGAATTTTCGGGGCATTACAATATTCGGGTCGACATTGCTGACTTCTCAATGTTGGGTTGAGTTCTCTTGGTGATGGGTCTAAATAACTGAAGCGAAGTCCAAGTTTGAGACGCTAGGCTATCTCCATCTATAAATAGAGGGGCAGGGGTCCACTTTGAGATATCCTTTTTAGAGAACTCAAGGAAGACTCTGCCTTTTTTGTACTCTCTTTCCTTTTGCTCCAACTTGTATTCAAGATTTCTCTTGTGGATTGTATCTGTATGCAAGCGATTGGTAAAGCAATAAAGAATATATTCAAAGTGGATGTAGGCAATTAACGCCGATGTTGGCTCGGTTTTCTAGGGCACTAAGAAAGAATGAAGCAATGGCAAGTAGGGGTATAGGGTATAGGTAATATAGTTACCAAACCAAACATATGGCCAGCATGCCGGACCAAATATCTGGTCCGGCATCCCCTAATATGCCGGACCAAGTATCTAGTCCGGCGTCCTCAGATATGCCTGACCAAATATCTAGTCCGACATCTTCTAATATGCCGGGCCAAATATCTGGTCCGGCATGACACATCCATCACCGGACCAAACATTTGGTCCAGTACACAAACATGTCGGATCAAATCTTTGGTCCGGCAAGTAAGATACTCCAGGGCAGGATCACCGAACCAAAGCAAAGAAGAACTACCAGTCCAGGCACACAACAACAATGGGGACAGATTTGTGGAGAAAAAGAGAGAAAACTCTGCTAAAAATCCATCACTTCGGCTACTTAAAGTTTTTACTCTTTTCGAATATATATCTTGTACTTGTAATCAAATCAAAGAGAGAATAAAAAAATTAGAAAGTGGATATAGGCACATTCGGGTTGAATCACTATAAAAACTCTATGTTATTTACTTTCTTTATCTGCTTTCCAAACTTTGCACTCATGAACTGTCTCTACACTTGCTTAAATTCATTCCATTACGTGTTGGAACATAAAAACCCCATGTCAATCAAATCAAACGAAATTTAACTAAAGAATAAGATCTGATTTTGAGGTGTTTGTCCAACTTTTGAGCAAACATTTTTGGTGCTTTCACTAAGAAGGACGACGAGTGGGCATAGAAAGCCAAACTCTCCCATCCATTATTCTTCCAACCATATCGCATCATTAGAACATGGCTCCCTCTAAGCAAAATGCTGACAAGGGTAAGAATGCAGCTACTACAAGTACGCTCAACCCCATCCAAGAAGATCAAGAAAACCCAACTACTTAGTCCCTACCTCTAGGCTCAGTTGTCAACCGAGAAGACTTAGAAAGGGTTGTGAATGAGATGACTGACCGCTTCGCTGCCCAACAAGAAGCTTTGGTGGACTAACTCATGACACGCTTAAGGAGCATGGAGGAATCCACTCACAATACTGGATCCCAGGGTGAATTCCAGTTTAGAGAGTCGTGTAGAAGGAACAGATCTCCCGCCAATGATGAGTTTAACCAGGAAGATCCAGGGGCTCGAAGCCGAGCCAGGACTCAACCTGAAGCTGGTCCAGAGAGGTCGTCGAGGGCTGGACCCAGTCAATAGGGCCCCAGACATGAACCATCTATGGTTGATCCTGTCATGCTTCAATCATCGCCAGTCTGGCCACAATCAAGGCACCAAACGCCATCACTATCAAAGAGAGGGCCCCCTTCTTCCAGGGCTACTCCCAAGTCCGAAGAAAGAATGACATGCCTCTTCAGGGAGTACCTCAGGCGTTAACAACTCGAAAGGGGGATAGGCGCCAGAGTATCCAACCCTTTCACAAGGGACATAGAGACAACAGCCACGCCTCGAGAATGGAAGATGCCTACCATGGATCTATATAAGGGCACCTCTGACCCAATCGTCCACCTACAATGATACTCTCAGCACATGCTCATGAATGGCAACTGAAGGTGTACTATGTAAATGTTTTTCGCTATTTTTGTCAGATTTAGAAACCACGTGGTTCTGTCGCCTACCTCACGGATCCATCAGTTCTTGGGAAATGTTGAAGGAAAAGTTCATAAGCCAGTTTCGAATTCATGTGGAGCAGCCTAGGGATGCGTATTTCTTGTCTGACGTAAAACAGAAGTCAGGGGAGCCTCTGCAGCAATACCTTACTCACTTTAACGCAGCTGCAGCAGCGGTGCAAACACGGACAAAAGACTTACATTGATGGCACTATGTGGAGGCGTCTATCCAGACTCAAAACTTGCAAGAAGACTAACAAAGGAGAAGCCTCTGACTCTTCAGGAATTCTACCATGAAGCAAAAAAAAATGAGACTGGAAGACACAGCGGCTATCCGGCATGGTGAGCAACCCGCAGGGGGTTCCGGCTCCAATGGAAACACGAGAGTTCTACCCCGAGGAGAAGGGAGCAAGCCAAATAATGACGATAAAAGTAACCGTCAGGGCAACCCGGAACCGAAAAAAGCAATAAACGACGATACAGACCGGGACCGAGATTTGATTCCTACACTCCTCTGAATGACACCGTGGAAAACATTTACTTGGCCACTCAACACGAATTGAAGTATAAGCGTCCTCCATATAAGAAGGAATCGGAAGCTGTGGTTAGGACGGGAAAGTACTATCGCTTTCATGAGTCTCACGGACATAACACAGAAGAATGTCAATATTTGCGGGACCTTATTGAAGAATACATCCTAAAAAAGAAACTGGAACGGTACGTACAGCAAAAGCATAACTCTCCCGCTCCGACCCACAAAGGACCAGGGCTGCTCCGACATGGAAATAACAAAGAAGAGGCAAGTGCAAGCCGCTCCAATCAAGAGAAAATAATTTTTTATACTATATCAGGGGGCCCGCGTTCAGTCGGCGGAAGTTGGGCCGAGATGGAAAGGTACGGAAAATCTTTGAAGGATGGAGAAGGGTATGTTCATTCCATTACAGAAGGATGCCTCGCCAAATGTAGAGAAAGGGCCAATATAACCATCAGCTGTGAGGATTTGTTTGGAAAGCAGTACCCACATACCGATCCCATGGTCATTTCGGCCTGGATCGGCCCAGCAGAGGTGTTCCGCATTTTGGTCGATACGGGAAGCTCGGTGAATGTATTGTTCAAACATGCCTTCAATAAAATGAAGCTATCGATGAAAGATGTATCGCCGTGCAATAAGCCCCTACATGGATTCACTAGAGAAGCCACAATTCCGCTGGGGCAGTTGGACTTGTTTGTTGAACTAGGAAGTCACCCTCAATCCGTCATCCGAAAGCAAACATTTGTGCTAGTAGACGGACATTCTGCTTATAACGTATTTCTGGGCAGACCTGCATTATCAGATTTCCAGATAGTCTTAGCCCCTTGGTGCTTGAAAATGAAGTTCCCTACCATGGGGGAATAGGAGAAGTAGAAGGCGACCAAGACGCAGCCCATGATTGTTATGTGACAGAACTCCTCCAGAACAAAAGGAAGGAAAAGGGTAAAAACAATGAGGTCACCCTCTGCGCCAAAACTTTGGAAGCATAGCAATCAAAGAAGGCCCCTCCTCTCGAGTATACTAGTGACCCGTTTAATGAACTAGATCCGAGGGACAGAGAGGAGGAGGCCAGCGCCGAGCCCATGGAGGCTATGGAACATGTTGTAGTAGATGATCGCGACAGCATAAGGCTTTTCAAGATAGGGTCGCAGCTAGACAAAAATATGAAAATCCAATTGATAGGGTTCTTACGCAGAAATTTGGATGTGTTCGCATGGACCCACAAAGACATGGTGGGAATATCCCCCAAAACATCCTGTCACTACCTAAACATAGACCAAACCAAAATCCCGGTCAAGCAGAAGAAAAGGAGCATGGGGATGGAACGCTCAACTTCCCTCAACAAGGAGGTAAAAGACATACTCGCCAATAGTTTTATTCGCGAGGCTATCTACCCCAAATGGATCTCCAACCCGGTTCTAGTGAAAAAATCCAATGGAAAATAGCGAACCTGCATCAACTTCTCCAATCTTAATGACGCTTGCCCCAAGGGCTATTTCCTCTGCCTCGAATTGACCGATTGGTGGATGGAACAGCATGGCATGAATTGTTATCATTTATGGACGCCTACTCGGGGTACAACCAGATTCCCATGCATGCACCAGACCAAGAACATACTAGCTTTATCATAGATTTGGGCCTATATTGCTACAAGGTCATGCCCTTCGGGCTTAAGAATGCTGCTGCAACCTATCAACGCTTGGTTAATAAGATGTTTGAGCAACATATTGGTCACTCCATGGAAGTGTATGTCGATGACATGCTTGTCAAATCAAGAAAAGAAATAGATCATTTACACCACCTAAACGAAATGTTTTAGGTATTGCACAAATACCGAATGAAGCTGAATCCATTGAAATGCTCCTTTAGAGTATCCTCGGGAAAATTCTTGGTTTACATTATGCACGCCAGAGGGATTGAAGCGAATCCCAAAATGGTCCAAGCCTTGAAGGGCATCAAAGTACCAACCACACGAAGGGAAATGCAGAGTCTAAACGGGAAGGTAGCCGCTCTAAGCAGATTTATATCTAATTCTACAGACAAGTGCGACATATTCTTCGAAGCTCTGAAAAAGGACAAGGGAAAGTTTGAATGGACCGGCGAATGCCATTCTGCCTTCCAAAGCCTGCTGGAATACATGCAGAAACCGCTGGTACTTTCTACCTCAGTAGATGGAGAAAGCCTCTACCTGTACTTAGCCGTGTCCCCTCATGCATTGAGCGCCGCCTTGGTACGAGAAGTTGACCATGTCCAAAAACCAGTATATTTCATCAGGAAGAGATTTACATGGGCAGAGGCTAGATATTCGAAGATTGAAAAATTGGCCTACTGTTTGCTCATAGCATCCAAGAAATTGCGACATTACTTCCAATCTCACTCCATAAGGGTCTTAACAAATCAACCATTGCGCCAGGTCCTACATAAACCAAATACATCGGGGCATCTGCTAAAATGATGCATCGAGCTAAGCTAATATGATATCACTTTCCACCCACGCACCGCAATCAAAGGGCAAGGCCCTGGTTGATTTTGTAGCTGAATTCACCATTTAGGACAAGGATATGACCATCAAAATAGAGGAAACAATCGAGTAGAATATGTTTGTGGATGGTGCATCCAACAAGCTCGGCTCGGAGGCAGGAATAGTAATCGTCACACCCCGAGGATGAAAGTTAAGTTACACGTTGAGGCTAGAATTCGCCACAACCAATAACGACGCTGAATACGAAGCAGTAATAGCTGGTTTGGAGATCACTAGGGAAATAGGGATCAAATCAATATGCATACACAGTGACTCACAGCTAATCGTAAACCAAATCCTGAGGGAATTCCAGACTCGTGGGCAAAGACTTGCCTCTTACCTCAGCAGGACTAAAACCCTCTTGAACGAGCTAGACTACTATGTCATCAAACATATCCCATAGAAGGAGAATCGAGAAGTGGATGCCCTCTCCAAAGAAGCTAGTGTGAGAAATGAGCCGATGTTGGGGGCAACCCCCGTCATGATGCAAGCTACACCAAGCACAAGTGTCTTCAGATCACACCCATCAGTAGTAACGAAGAGACATGGATGACCCCCATCATCAAATACTTACAAGAAGGGATCTTACTGGAAAATCGCAATGAAATTAGAAAAGTCCTAAGGAAGGCATCCCGCTACACCATCCAGGAGGGCATCCTGTACCATCGTGGGTTTTCCAATCCCCTACTGAGGTGTCTCGTAGGAAACGAAATGAAAGACATTCTCAACAACATACACCAAGGAAGCTGCGGCGACCACACCGGCGGTCAAACTCTAGCCAGAAAAATCCTGCGCTATGGGTACTTTTGGCCCACACTGAACAAAGATGCAACCGAGTTTGCTAGAAGATGCGACAAATGTTAGAGATTTGCCGAAATCTCAAGACTGCCAACTACTGGTCTGACCCAGATGGTTAGTCCTTGGCCCTTTGCCATCTAAGGGATCGACCTAATCGGGGAACTCCCCATGGGTTGAGGAGGAGCAAAATACGCCATAGTGGCAGTGGATTACTTCACCAAATTGGTGGAAGCGGAACCTTTAAACAAGATTTCATCTACCAAAGTGATAAATTTTCTAATACGTAACATCCTGTGCAGGTATGGGGTACCATAGAAAATCATATCGGACAACGGACTCCAATTTGACAGCGAGGAATTCGCCAATTGGTGCCACGAGCATGGGATTGCCCGAAGCTTTTCTGTTGTGACACATCCACAGGAAAACAGACAAGTCGAAGTAGTAAACAAGGTATTGAAAACGCTGATCAAGAAGAAGCTGGAAAAATCGAAGGAGGCATGGGTCGACGAATTGCCTACGGCTTTGTGGGCCTACCGAACTTCTTATAAAACCACGATAGGGCACACTCCATTCGCACTGGCATACGGAGCCGAAGCCATGCTCCCCGTCGAAACAATTGTCCCCTCGCACCGAAAAATACACTATAATCCAGAAGAAAATGAGGAGCTATTAAACATGTCGCTCAACCTGATCGAGGAAAAGAGAAATGATGTCGCCCTCAAAGCAGCCGCTCATAGACAAAAGGTGGCAAGGCAATACAATTCCAAGGTGAAGCCACGAACACTACAAGAAGGAGACTTGGTTCTCAAATAAGTCTTCCCACGATCTGGGGCGTTAGATCAGATTTGGGAAGGACCATTTGTTGTACATAAAGACCTTCACAATGGATCTTACATCTTGTCAAAGATAGATGGAGAGGTGTTTGGAAAAGCATGGAATCTCCAACATCTCCGCCGCTACTTCTCTTGAGTTTTAAAGAAGCATGTAATAAAGCAATAAAAGAAAGACAGTGGAGTAGGCATATTTTGGCCGAACCACTATAAAATCTGGCGTCTCGTATTACTTATCTTGTTTAAATGTTCTTTCGTTGAATTATTTTATCTGATGACCATTCCTACTGCGAGCAATCGCAGACTCTCGCCGGCAGCAATGAAAGTAAAGGGCACAAAACAAGCTTCAGAAATTCACTGATGACGATCGGCACCCCCAAGCCGGCAATAATGAACCGATCATAAGCCACGAATTGGGCACAAATTATAGCCTAGGCATTTCATCATTGGCATTTAGCTTGCCGGCAATTGTGAACCGATTATAAATCCCACGATTAAGGCGTGGCCGCAGCCATGGGTAGTTCGCACTTGACGATCGGCATTGCACACACCGACAATGATAAATCGAATAATACTCATGACACGAGCGTTAGCCCGAGTAGTTATTGTTCGCGATCGGCCTTGAATATAACAACGCTTCTATAGTTCTCTGTATCTCTAAACACTATAACAATTAACTAAGTCGTAAACAGTTCACGCATAGACAGAGCAGACTATAAAAAGCACGCATCACAAAAGTCATCCCAGATAAACATATAAAAAAACAGAAGTTGAACAGTACAGTATTATACTTTTCTCGTACAAAGCTTATCGCTTATACTTATATACATATGCAGAATGTCCATACATCCTCTAAAAATGCATGCAGAAAAAAGGAAAAAGGAATCTCCTTGACTAAGAAGGAGGGACGTCCTTACCGCTCGACCCACTCCCTCCAACCTTGTCCTTCGAGAGCTCTGATTACCCAAGAGGCTCGCCTTCCTTTCGCGAAGGCCCAACCTGCCCCAAAGGCATTTCTGCACGAGGCAAGTAAAAATAATTATAAGTTTTGCGATCCAGAATAGGTAATGACAAAGCTAAAGTAAAAAGGCAAGATACCTACGGCAACGTGACTTGGATCACCGAGCCCCTCGAGATCCGAGCCCCTCGAGATCCGATCCGCCCTCATCATCCTCGTCCTCAGCCAACAACTCATACCCCTTGGTTATAGCTTTGGTCTCCTCCACTGTGAACTGGCTGTTCACCATCCCAACGTCGTACACAGCCCCTTCTTCCTACGCGACTACAGCCTTAGTCTCCTCGATAAGCCGAGCATGGATCCCGGTCATCACTTGAGGGTAGTCATCCATCCACTGAAGGTTCCTGTGTTTCTAGAACATGAAATAAGTACCCTTCAGCATTTGGTTGACCGTGTCGCAAAAGTCGTTGGATTTATTGACTTCGGTCTGGAGGGCCACCACCTTATCCCTCCTCAACTGAGCATGCTCGACCTTCAACCTGTCGATCTTAGCCTTATATGAGTCCTTCTCCTTTTGCCACTTGCCTCGAGACTCCTTCAGCTCGGCTAAGGCCTCTTTTGATTTCTTCACTTTGCCCTTGAGGGATCGGATTTGCTCCAGATCCTTCTGCCAGGCCCCATCCGCTGAACTAATAGCCATGTTAATCTACGTCTTACATAGGTCGGCAGCCTCTTTCCTTGCCTCTTCCTTGGCCTTAGTTATCTCGAAGGCACATGATGCTTCAATTTCCTCTAACTTAGCCTCTTTCTCCTTAAGCGCCTTGCAAAGGTCCTCCATCTCTAGACGCAACCGCACATTGGAACTCCCTACTTCTTCACTGGCTTTGGCCAAATAGGACTGATAATCGACTATGTTTCTGGTCTCATCTATAATCTGGACCATCCTTGTTGTCAAGTTAGCAAAATCAAGATTCTTCACCTCATCTAGGATTCGGACCAATGGATTTCGAGGTAAAAGGAACTCGGTGTCAGGATCCGCCGCACGATGACCCACATAGTCGAGATTTATATCAGGATGACTCTCAAAGGGATTCGGCGTCGGCTGCTGATAATCCGAGAAAAAGGAATCAACATTGCCCTCTCCCAACTCATCCAGCACTTCGTGCACTTCAGAACCCGTCGGATCGTGACGACGACGGCCGGAGGAAGTTTGGGAGCCAGGGGAGGTGGCTTCCTTACCCAGGGACCTTGCATGTTTCTGGGATGACTCGCGGCCCTCTCCCTTATCTGGGCCTAACGGGCTCTCCCTAATATTCTCTTGCACAGTTTTTTCCTCTTGAAGAGTCGCCTTGGAAGAAACGGAAGTCATTTTCATCCGTTTGAACTGCTCAAGCCGCCTGGAGGCTTCATTCCTCTTTGGGCTTCTCCTTTTCCTTAGAATACAGGCAACGACGTTAAATCCAAGAAAGCGAGAAAGCATAAAAAATACGAAACGCTCAAGACACTAAGACACTGCAAGCTACTACAAACCCTTAGGGTAGACTGGATCATATGGCTGGGGCGGGGTCTCACTCAAATAAGGAATACCCAGGGATGGGACTCCACTCGAAGGAAGGAGAACGCATGGCGACCAGACTTTATTGGATTAAGGAGCAGGAGGAGGCTGGGACTCATCGAAAAAAAATGTTTTCAAGAAGTATCTCAAAATTTGTACAGTAATCAAAAGTACCTGAGAAAGCCCGAACTCCTCGCTGATTCCTGCTCCACCTTGTGCTGGAAGAGGCGGTATTCCACCCAGATCACCCAAAGCCACATTCTCCCAAGAAAGATCGGCAGCAGAAGATGGCCTTGGAGCCAACTCGGATTGTTCCAACTGCTCGGGCCACTCTCGCATGGCCTCGGCATTGTTTAAAGGATCCACGCCCAATCCCTCACTGCTTATAATATCCACGTCTGGAGATACATGAACATCCCCTTCCATTGCTTCAAAATTGCTTTCTGATCCTTCCTCCTCTTCACTTTCTTCTCCTAAATGAGAACCTCCCTCGTCGCCAGGGGGAGGAGCATCTCGAATACGTAGGGATTTCCCGAGCGGGGAGGGCGAACTGCACTGTTCTTATGCCTCAGTTTCTTCGGGGCTTCAGCCACACCACCTTCCTCATCTGGGCCCTTACCTTTGTCTCCGTCACCCTGTCTCCTCTGGCTCCCACTGCTCTCTCAGCAGAACTTGGCCTAATCTTGTGGACGGACTGTCTGGGGCCGATCAAGTTGTAGAATCGAAAGGCTACATCACGGAGTAGGAATGAGGCTTCCCGCTTAGCCTCCGGGATAGCCAATATTTCCTTGGCCATCTTTTTTAAGCCGTCATCCTCCGCCGCCTTCACACAACTTGAAAATTATGGAGCAATAAGAGGCTAGGTCAACAAAAAGTTTAGAAAAAAGATAATATATAACTTACAGCCAGAAGTAAAAGCATGTTAGGCCACGACATCATCACGTATAAAGAAATATTCCTTCTTGAACATACTAAACTTAGAGTATAAATCCAGGATGGGCTTGAATTTTTGGGCAGACTCTAAACTGATAAAAGGACTCCCCTTCCGATAACTCCTCACGTTATACAGGTATCTGATCTCTCTATGGGTGGGGGGTCTTTGATACCGCTTCATGAATATCAGGTATAAACATGTCAGGATAGCATAAGAGTTCGACTGAAGTTGCATGGGAGCGACCTTCAAATAGATCACGAATCTAACAATCCAGTTGGTAAGCGGAGGAATCGCGCCACACATACAATTATACTTGCTATATGCCATATACCCGCCTGGAGGAAAACATGCTTTATCATCTGGACCAGGTAATATCATATCTCGACGATCTATCCCAAAGGAATTAGCTATAGAGTTCAGCTTCTCTATCGTCAATACGCTGGGATAACACTCCGAAGGCCCAACCAGCATTTGATTAGGAGCATAACCTTCCACCAAAGAGTAAGCAGAACCGGGTTGCCTGGGAGGATTGGCTGGAGCATTAGAAGAAGAAGGGCCAGCCCCGGTAGGCTGTGAAGCCGCAAACTTGGAACGAAGCTCACGACCAGAAGACATATTCCTTGTGCTAGAAGATGAAGGTCAGGCGAAGGTCCAAATCATAAATAGAAGTTAAAACATGCATGGGAATCTCCTATCATCTAGCCCAAATGAATCCATACCCCCAGCCTAGCCATCTAGTGGAAGACCTGCTTTTGGCTCGACATACCCATAAAAAAAATGTGCTCGACAAATCTGGCCCGACATTATCCTATGCCGAATGCCGAACCAAAATTACCACACACCAACTGCCGACCAAAGCATACCATCCTACGGCCTTACCTAGACAAATATTTATACTCAGTTTCGACATTATACCAGATAACTAGAATACTGCCACTAATGCCTCTGCCAATAGTAACTCAATTAACCGGTCAAACAATGGATCAAACACCTGATGGGCGGGTGATTATTTACACACCCATTCCCAACACGAATCTCCAAATACCTCAATTACCACTGGGAGGATAAAGACCATCCAAACATCATGATTCTTCGACGCTCGTTCAAATGGGATGCCTCCTCGCCAATTCGAAACCGAAGTCACCCATCCTCACACTAAACTCTCCTACACATCGAACCCTTAGAACCTTATAACCAGCAAACGAGTTAGGAGAAACTTACCTCAAGCTATGACGGCACGAGAATAGCTAAATTCGAACAAGAAAAAAGCAAGCTTAAATTAATTGCAGTCGACCTAGTTGAATTGAAGAAATTTGGTTGAGAAAAATAGAAGTAACAGAGTGAAGGGGAGAAGGTATATTTAAAGGAAAAAGAGGGGAAGACGAACGGTCACCAATTTCATTCGGTGGTGGAAGCCCAACGCCGAACCAAAAAACAAAGCATGATTTTCAGTTACGCAACATACTTTAGGGGGCATGTGTTGGCTCGGTTTTCTGGGGCATGAAGAAAGAATGAAGCAAACACTAGTAGGGGTATATGGTATAGGTAATATAGTTACCAAACCAAACATATGGCCAGCATGCCGGACCAGATATTTGGTCCGACATCCCCTAATATGTCAGACCAAGTATCTGGTCCGGCATCCTCAGATATGCCGGACCAAATATCTGGTCCGACATCTTTTAATATGTCAGACCAAATATTTGGTCTGGCATTATCTAATATGCCGGGCCAAATATCTGGTCCGGCATGACACATGCATCACTGGACCAAACATTTGGTCCGGTACACAAACATGTCAGATCAAATCTTTGGTCCGACAAGCAAGATACTCCAGGGTAGGATCACCGAGCCAAAGCAAAGAAGGACCACCAGTCCAGGCAAACTCCTAACCCAAATGCCGATCCAACAACTCCTGACTCAAATGCCGAACCAAATTCAGGAAGCTATAACTTCTCCTCTGCACTTCACAACTCCACTCTATAAATACCAGAGCTTCACAACAACAATGGGGACAGATTTATGGAGAAAAAGAGAGAAAACTCTGCTGAAAATCCATCACTTTGGCTACTTAAAGTTTTTACTCTTTCCGAATATATATCTTGTACTTGTAATCAAATCAAAGAGAGAATAAAAAATGGAAAGTGAATGTAGGCACATTCGGGCTGAACCACTATAAAAACTCTGTGTTATTTACTTTCCTTATAAGCTTTCCAAACTTTGCACTCATGAACTGTCTCTGCACTTGCTTAAATTTATTCCATTACGTGTTGGAACATAAAAACCCCACGTCAATCAAATCAAATGAAATGTAACTAAAGAAGAAGATCTGATTTTGAGGTGTTTGTCCAACTTTTGAGCAAACAGCCGAACCATTATAAATTCCGTTGTTCATGTTTTTTATTGTTTTATTTTGCATATATTGTGTTATTCCTCGATTTCCATTTACTTTCTTCATTTATCTCGCTACACAAATCTATTCTACGGTGTTAGTGACCAATTCCGATGCTAACAGTTATAAATTTGATAAATTATCTTTCAGAATAAATAATGTTGTTTTAAATTTATAAAATAGATTATTAATTTAATTAATCTTCTTTTAGGATAATTAATATTGTGTTAAATTTATAAAAGTATTTTAAGTTGATTTATTACCTTTGGGGTTAATAAATGTTGTTTTAAAAGTTGTAAATGATAGTTTATAAATATAAAAATCTTTAAAAAGGAATGTCTAAAAATAAAGCTAAGTGTAAATTGTTTTGGGTCTATAGTAAACAATGTTTTAATGACATTTGTTTTTGACCCTTCTTTTCAATACACTTAAAATTATAATTTTCTCTTTAAAAAAAGAATATTTTAAAAAGTGTTTTTAAAAGTTTTTTACAAATATTTGTGATGTGAAAATCAAGCACAAGTGTGAGTCAAATGTTTTAAGAGATTTAATTTCATGTACGACCATTATGTTATTCCCGATAGTTGATTTATTGACTAACGATTCCGCTATCTTCTTTGAGTTTCGCCAATTTAATACAATTTGTTGCTCATTTGAGCTTTGATATCCTTTGTCAGAAATGACTAAAACCAAAGCGTGAGTGGACGTCTAGCTATGTGGGGTTGCTCCTATTAGGGTACTTCACATCTACTCTAGATTGTATTCGGTGGTATGTGCATTCAGATGTGAAACACTCAGATTCTCGGTAAGGTTGGCGGGGTTCGGCTTGTACATTTATGAGAGCCATCATAGTTCTCAAGTATATTTTTTTAGAGGTATACTTTCTGTAAGGGGGTGCACCCTCCTATTCATTGTTGGAAGAATTCCCTTTCCTTATTTAATTCAAATCTTTGAATCATTTTCTTAATTGCATCAAGAAGTGCATGGAACTCTTCTTGATGTTTAATTATTTGTTTCAATTCTTTCAAGTCTAATTTTGTTCTGACTTGTTTCCTTTCTTTCATCTATGGATGTTGTTCTGGTGAGGTAAAATTCATTTCGTGTTTAGCGATGCGGTCTCATAGAATTATTATATATTCACCGTATTTCTTGAGTTTTCTCACGCTGGTTTTCTAGACTGATCCAAATGTTATTTTACTATAATGCTCAGGTCTGACTGGGTATTTTTCCAGGTTGACGTTGGTGGGACATGAAGCTCATGGAGTAGATTTGGATGTTCACCTGCTGTAGTTTTTTAATTTCCACTGTATTATTATGTATACCCATTAGAAATTATAAGTTCAAGAGGTTATAACTGTCCAGGCTGATGAGGTTTGTTTTTAGCTCCGATATATCATGTATTTTAGAGTGAGTTTTAATGTCTTTGTTATATTATACATTATCATCCCGTTGTTTGATTCCGTTTCTTCTATTCTTTTTCTTTTTATCCTAACAATCTGCTTTTTCGGAACTTGGATGCACATCATTTGAATACCGTTGATGTATTTAAGTGTCGACTTTCGAGGGTCAAAAAGGCGGGTCATTACATTTGGTATCAGAGCTGAAGGTTAAGCGAGAACCTTGGTTTTGGTGGGGTAAACTCATTTGAGAGAGGGTAAGTGACCCCCTCGAATGAGTTGAGAAGTATTATATATACGAGAGCGTATTTGTTGTTACTATAAAAACATATTGTGTTAATTGGTCTATTGTGTTGTTTATGAATTCTAATCTATATATGGGACGCCACGGTGTCGATAGGAATTTATAAACACTTGAATAAGGCAAACATAACGATATTGATTTTTGAAAAATAGAAATGAAATATTTTACCTAGGATTATACATTATATATATAAAGGAATAATTTTCAAATTTATATATTTATTTATGGTGTTTGTTTGGTAATGATAATATTTCTTTATTATCATTGTTGTTTGATTTGTCATGCTCGGGTAATTTAGGTGCATTGAATATTATTTGTTGATTTTTAAGCTTGACCAGTTTATGATCGTTTATTATTTTAATAATTATAAGTACATTAAAATGAACCCCTTATTAATTAAGTTTTACAATTTAACTATAAGGTGTTCGATGAAAATGTTAAGTTAAAAGTCATCTTCTAATAAAGTTGTTTAATATAATCTAAATGGGAAGATACGACATTTAGAGGATAAATAATTGTAAGTTTTTTATAATAAAGGGAAGCTATTATAATATTATATGATTTTAAAAAGGTACATTTTATATAAGTATGGAATATAAAACGATTTATATGATTAATAAAGGGTGCTTCATAAGTAAAAGAGTTTTTTAGAATTTTAAATTACTTGAAAAGATTTCAAAAGGATTTTTGAGAAAATTAATGGTAATATTACTTGGAAATATTTATGAGAATAAATATTTCAAAGAGAATTTGTAATAAAGATACATTTGCTTTGGATAGGTCGAGGGAAACATCTCAATTAGTTTTGTGGTAATCCAAATAATATTCTAAGTGACGATCGGATGTTTGCTTAGGCGAATGTTGTAGTGCACTTATTAAATTGTTCTCTTTATCATTGTGCTATCGAAATGTGTTTGAATTCAAATGAACTCAACGCAAGTGTTAGTGAATAAATTGTTAAAATTATCATATATATATATATATGTATGTATGTATGTATGATTTCAAAAAGGGCTTTTGAAATAAAAACTGGGTATTTAGTTCTTAAGTTTCCTTGAGATGTTTTGATAAAAGAATGTTTTGATAAATGGAAGTTTAAACTCTTAGACAGAAAAAAGATAATTTAACTCAAGTTTTAAGTAGGTTAAATTGGATAGGAAGGTTTTAATAAGCATCGTTTTATTAAAACCATAGTTTTAATTTAAACCTCTAGGTCTCATAAACTATTTGATGTTATTGGGCCGACTAAATAAACATCTTCACTTTAAGAATGTCCAAGGAAAGTAGACTTTGAGATTGAGTTGGGTACTAGTATCCTACTCTTTTTAACTACTTAGCAGACCAAATAGGTAAAGAGGTTGAAGTAGTCGACTCGGTTTTAAGACCCATATTTTTTTGGGCTTCCATTTTAATTTTGAAAATAAAATAAAATAAAAAATAAAAAAGTAAAATTAAATTGACATTTTGTATGTACTCTTAAGAATTAAAAGAGTACTATAAAGCAAAGAAAACTGGAGTAAGTTTTTAATTTAATGTTTTATAAAGACGAGTCTTTATAAAATGTTTGAAAACTTAAGTGAAAATCTATGGAATAATTAATAAATAACTTTAGTATTGAATGAAATACTATAAATGGAAATGAAAGTGATTAGGAAAAGATTGGTGTAGTTAAGTGTAACGACCCGCCTTTTCGACCCTTAAAAGTCGACACCAATACATCCACGGTATTCACATGTCAAGCATCCAAGTGCTGGAAAGGCAGATTATTAGGGTGAAAGAAAATAAAAGAGAACATAATCTCACATCCTAACGAGTAATCTATAATATGCACAATAATCTTTAATAAAAGAAAACTGTGATACACACACACATCAATTAGAGTACTAATTTATCATCAGCCCGGACATAACAGCATGTCCTTACAATTGCTGATAAATACAAAACTAGAAAATGTAGCGGAAATAAAAAGATACGGGAATACGTCTCGGGGCATCCAGCTCGTCTCCTGAAGCTCCCAAGCATCCATAACTAAATCTGAAACATACTCAGGCTGACCTGAGCATTATAAGAAAATAATGCCCGGATCAGTCTAGTAAACCAGCATCAGAAAATTCAATCAAATCATATTGATTTCCATATTTATAAAACCCTTTGAAAAATAAAGGTATCTCGTAAAACCACGCCGCACATAAACACAAATGGCTTTTTACCTTACGATAACCAAACCATTTATAATAGAAAATCCAATGATATTATAATAATGTCTAAGGGTGAAAATATCAATAAACAAGTAACTGTGATGCTCGTGAGTGTACATCACAACACTAATAGGTATATAATAAAAAATCACTAAGGCAGGTTCGTTAATTGTGTTGGATTCTATAGAGGGTGCCCTCGGCACTTTGAGAACGGTCCTCCTGCACAAGAATCAAAGTTATCCTTCTGAAGCAACAATACATCCCTAGTGATGTACAATAGAAAATACATAGTTAGCCACGCAAGGTCGAATGCATCACTCTATGCATGCATAACAGCTGTAGATAACTCTAGGAAGGAGACGACTACACCCTCATGGATTAGCTAAACCTCTAGCTTTGCATCCTATCTATGGTTTTAGTCATTTCTGTTGGTGAGGCTACGTTCGGCGTTCCAGCACATGAGTCACTACTCGAATAGATTACGAAATCATACATGGATTCCCATACCCCAACGGGTCTTAGAATCATACATGGATTCCCACATCTCAAAACAGATCACGGAACCACACATGGATTCCCCTACCACAACGGGTCTCGGAATCACACATGGATTCCTACATCTCAAAAGAGATCTCGGAATCACACATGGATTCCCATACCCTAACGGGTCTCAGAATCACACATGGATTCCAACATCTCGAAACTCACTCGAATCTCCCCCAAGCATAGAACCCATACGTTTTGGAGTAGTTACGATTTTGAGTTATCTCTTATGAGTACACTCTTCCCGCTTGACGATCGCTCCAAAACTAATCGATCGATTTCCGGAATGCTCAATACCGGTTCTTTTGGAAATAATCGGACAATACATAAGAGCGAAGATCACCTCCTAACCGTTTAAGTGGATGGATTTCCTCATCATTTGTTTTAGTAGAACAAAATGAGTTTATACGTACAGTATAGCACCACCGACGATAAATGTACCATATAATCCCTATGTTTCTCCTAGATATTTCCAGAGTTAAAATCCTTCGGTATTAAGTAGGGAATATTTCTGTACCACCAAAATTAAGAAGGATTACATATTTATGCCAAGATTTGATAGTCGGTTATTTAACTATCATATGAACAAACATTCTAAACAGAGATTGCATTTCCCATGGAAACCACCGAGCCTCTTAGATTAATCTTTCATTAATTCTTTTTCCAAAATATTGAACAAAATATTCATATACTTGTCTCACCGGGGTAAGTATATTCACAAACCATTTCTTTTGAATTTTGGAAAAACTTTTCACATAATTATAAAATGGTATAAGTATATTCACCAATCACTTAGAGAGATTTTCTATTACAAAATCATATTAAAATGATCAACCCAAATGTCATTAAAACGGAGATATAAATAACCCGAAACACCGTTCCTTTTCGTAAATCTCTTTATTTTATAAATGTCTCCTCTATGAATCTCCAGATCTATTTATAAAGCTTCTTTATAAATCTTCAGGTTTTATTTTATAAAAATACTCTTTTATAAAACTTCCCTTTTGAATCGCTAAACCATTTATAAATCTCTTTTCTCAAATCATTCAAACCCAACTTCTTTTCCAAATTTATAAACTCCTATACTAAATCCTTTTTATAAAAGAAATCCTTTTATAAACAATTTATTATTAAATTATAATAAAAAAACTTTAACGTCATAAAGATAAATTTTAAACATTTTTAAATAATATAATGAATTTTATTTTTTTTTTTAAAATAATATAACACAATAATTTTAAACAACTTTCAAATATAATTAATTTACTTTCAAGCAACATTACTAATAAAATAATTAACTAGTTTTAAATAATCAATAATAAAATAATTTATTATCTTTGGACAACCTTGATAAGCAATTAATTATCTTTAAACAACATTCATAAAATAATTAATTTTAAAACATTATAAATATAATACTTAACTTTACTAAAAAAATTAACACTTTGAAAAATAGAAATTAAACAAACGCTTTGTTAAAATAATAATTTAATAAAACATTTTACTTTAAATTATTAAATTAGAAGTTAATTTAAATCCATAACTTTTCAAATCCAGAAAGAGGCTAATCTACCCTAATGGTACTTAAACAAGATACCATTAAATTCAATTTAACTTCCTAATTTAAATTACAGGTATTTACATAATTAGGCATATATGTAAACCAAATCCATAATTAACAATCAATTATTAACACATCACATATCCAGCAAAAATCAATTAACACTTAAATAAATGTCCAAGTTTATATAATACCAGAACGAGGATTTATTCTGTTAAACAAATGTCATTTAAAATATATTCTTTCGTTTATTATTAGACGGTTTTTATTTGTCCAAATAGATAACACCAAAGTGGTATGCTTAAATTAACTATGTTATTATTTAAACAACGTAATTATTTTAAATCGATATTATTTTATCACTTTATACATTATCCATTTTCAAAAATGATAATTTATCCAAACCAAACAACCATCAAATACCACATCTAAGCAGGTAATCAATAATTTTTATCTATCATATAACATACTGATTAACCAAAAAGTGAGTTTAACTCATCGAAATTCCAGTTATCGTCGAAGCATTCTGATTCTATCTAAAATCAAACAGCGTTCGATTTTAGCTTGAAATTCTACAAACTCCAATCTCTAGCAATCCAATTTCAAGATGTAGATATCGTCATTATGAATCCAACGTGACTGACCGCGTTCGATTTGGATCTTGTATGATTAAGATATGGGTTAATTAAGATTTATGAATTAATAATTAATAGTTAATTACATCAATTAATCCTAATCACCTAATTAGCTTAACCCTAAACCTTCATCTTCAATCCAGGCCACACGCTTAATCTCTAATTGCCTTCAACTTGGCGCTGCCGCGAGCCACCATCGACCACCTCGTTGCCAACACCGACCACCGTGAACCCATCACCACCTAGATCTGCCCACGGCATCGAACCCAAAAACGAGGTTGCGTTCATCGACAACCTACCGCCACCACAAGTGTCCAATCATCGCCAAACTCTGCTCGTGCGAAGCCCTCGACCTCCCCTACAACTTTACTTCAGCGCAGCTGCCTACAGATCACCGTCGACGCCTAAAACTCCAATTCTATCATCCACCATCGATGCCCATTTCTGCCCGCCTCGCCTTGATCTATGTCAATCCCTCCGGTCAACAAACTCCCCTCAACCACACGAACAATTTCCTAGTTGACACCCTCACGTAAAAACGACTCTAGGGGTCCGATCACTCTAGGTCGTTGGATTTGGGGTTGTAAACGCGGCTAGGGTTTCTCATCTGGTTTGGGCAAAAGAAAGAAGACTGTGGGTTCTTATAAAGTTAACACACTATTCACCTTGAAATTTCACGTACTCCAATCGAGGCATGCTCACTGGCGTTTTGGCTAAATACCCCTATTTTGAACTCAATGGAACTATTTTCGGGCCTAATTCCAAACTTTTCGAGTTGCTTGATTTACAAACCAAACTCGACCTTCCAACTAGAAACCAACCCGTCAAAATATATCAATACTTATCCTCATTCTGGCTTGCTTGGACCATCTAGACCCAATGGAATTAATCCCGAATCCTAAAAAGTCTGTCTGCAAAAATCAAGTTTTCAGCTCATCGATAAAATAAATCAATAAATAATTAAATATTCAAAATTTTAGATATTCAAAGCACTCTAAAAATACAGGTTGCTAAATTGAGATACCAATAAAATTAAGTACGTAAGTTGTACGTAGATTATTTTATTTGCACGGTTCTCGATCTAGGATTCGAGAATATAGCTTTGGGGTGATTCACACATGTCCGAAAAAGATTTCTCACTTGATTCTTATCAGCGAACACTTGATTAAGATTCTCGATATGATACTGAGGTTTTATATCACAGTATATGGTTTTGTAAGGAGAATGGATGTTTCTAATCAAGGAACCCGACCGGATTCCGCACTTGGGAGGTCGAGTGAGCGATACTAGTTCATATGTAAAGTCTATATATCTGAACAAGTGGTCGGATAAAATATTGCATATGAATGATTTATGTACATCATATAGGCTTAAGTATATTCATATGCTTTGTTGTGTGGCTTAAGGAAGTCTGGGGATTGAATTTTAATTTTGTTTGAGGGAGCTTAGATAATCTTCTAAGCAATAACCAAAGACTGATGAGCTAATGGTATGCTTAGGAAATTATCTATATCCTTGGACGATGGAGAAAGTTGTGAACCTAAGAAAAATTATAAATATTGTTTGTTAGTCATTTAACATTTTAAATAATGTTAAGTGATAGTTTATTCCATTATGAAATTTGATTTGATTGATAGTGTAACTTTATAGCTACTGTTTATAAAGTTGTTGTTTATTAGGACTTAAATCCCGGTGCTTTTGAAAAAAAGTGATTTCGAAAGATTTGTGGAAGTAATAATAATAATTTTATTTTGAAACCTTTTGTGAAGTATTATTATTTCAGTATATTTGAAAAAAAGGTATTTGTGAAGTGATTTTTCAAATATTTTTGGTTATGACTAAAATTGGGCGATTGGGAATTTTCTGATTTGGAAGACTCACAAGTATATTTGTTTATTCTATTTATTGTTTTAGGCGGAACCAGAATACCACCGGATGCTCTATATTGTTTTGATTCTAGAGTTATACCATGCTTTGGTATGAGGAGCCCCCTCTTTGTTATAATTAATTTTGGTTTTAATATATTCCTCCTTGGAGGAATTTGGAAAAAATATTTTGATTATAAAACCTGGACATTTAGTTCTAAATTTGTTTTTGACAAGATTGGATGATTAATATTTTATTACTATAACAACCCAACTCTATACCCATATTACTTAAGAGAATTAGTGAATAATACCGTCGAGTAACACGGAAAATAAGGAGATGTGGATAAAGCACATGTGAATATTCCATTGGACTAACACTGAATACGTCTCATAATATAAAACTGCTCATCTTGACGTAGACAACCTCAGTACAAAGCAATAAACAAGTGCGGTGCCCGAGGATAGAATAATACACAAGATAAAATAAATCACAGAGAACATAGAGTCATCAACCTAGCAATGAAAATATAATACATCATATAAGTCTAAGTGGGATGCATAAAGTCAAATTCCTACTAAATCTCAATTATATACAAGATAAATACAATACATCTAATCAAATAACATATAAATACATGAATCCATATGATAGTATACAACACAACTAATAATATAATCTCCAACTAAGCCCATCAATCAAAATTGGTTTGTTCATCCCTGAACCTGAAATGTCTTGGACTGACCCGAGTATTATACAAATAATAAACTGGCTGGACTATGTCTGGATTCAATGGTGAGAATATAAATGATATCTCAAGGAATAATATACACAACATAATAAGAAATTGATCCAAAGGAGTTATAAAACATCCACGACACATCCAACAACATCTATAACCCATCAAACAACAAAACATCTATCAAACATCAAAACATCCATCACACACATCGCACATCACACGCATCCAACACATCACGCATTACACACAGTTTACATCGCAAACATCACACCACAAACATCAAATATTCATATTTATTTAGTAGTATTAATTGTGTTCGTATTATTCTTCATTTTAATTTTCATTACTTCTACTACTATTATATATGATGTTATTAATGCTATTGGTAGAAGTTGAGTCTACTCTTGAGCCTCGTGCTTCTTAGGTGCAAAGGGAGACCCTTCTCGTAATATTTTTGTGAGCATCCTCATCGGTCTTTAGCTGCATAATAATCGCACGTCACTTCCTCGCTGCAACGACCCAGAATTTGACCACTTTAAAATATACTGTTTAAAGTGATTTTAAATATAAAATATATAACATTTTATGATTTAAATAATATTAGATAGGATTTCCAAAGAAAAATATACACAAAAATAGGAATAATTGCTTATATCGACAAAAGTGATAAAATCCTGATTTCAGAAAAGTAAGTTTCAATGGTTAAATAAATTATTTTAAATAATTTATGAGTGTTTATATTTTTAAATAATATTATACAAATATATTTTTAAATTTGGTTTACATAAATAAATAGTTTAACTAAAACGTCAAAATGTGACCGTAAAACATTTTGTCGAAAATCAACGTTTTTTCCACTTAAAGTTATTGCATCATTGTTGCACCTTTATTTTCTTATATATGAACATATATTCAAATAGTATAAGTATTAATTAGTTCACCAATCAAGTTTACTTTTACTAAACATACTTAGAAAATTCTAGAATGTAATTAAGAAAAAGTAAGCATAAAAAGACAAAAAGTGTTATAAACGTCAAAAAGTAAACATTAAATCAAACAAACATAATTATTATATTCTTTACTTAATACTTAAGTGAAAATAACATAAAGTAATGATTTGAAATATGATATTAAGTGTTGAAAAAATTAGTTTGCTTAAAGTATAAGCAAAGGGTATTTTAGTCTATTTACAAAATATTATTTTAATCCAAAAAATTTCCTATAAATACCAACGCACTTTCTCAAATTTTTACACACACTTTCCATTCTTCTTCTTCTTCTTCCTTTTCTAAGTTTTCTCCTTCTTCTTCCAAATAGCTTTAATGGCTTCCATGCTAGCTTAAAATAATTTAAAGCAATAATGAAGTTCTATCGGGAAATCAGAAGTTAATAGTTCACTTAAGTCTAAAATCAAGATAGCGGAGCAATAGCAGATTTCAAGAAGTTTCGTGTAGTAGTAATAAAGCTATAGTCAAATCTGTTGTTACAAAGTTAGATCGGAAAGTAAATTTTTGTGAGGAAACTCTACCTCTTCTCTACTCTTATTTTCTATGTTGTTATGACATGCTTCTATACTTATTGTGTTGCTTGATATTATATTTGGATAGTTAATTAAGTATTTTAAAATTTAGACGTTAAATACTTAAAGGGGTATGCGGAAATTACTAGTACACGTGTTTCGTATGTAAGATCCAAGAAGATTTAGGTGAGGGATGGAACATGCTGAAGGGAAAGCTCGGATGCTCCAAAATAAATATCAAACCATTTTAACCTAAGATAAAATAAAAAGTGTTATAAATATTTGATAGGATGAAGCGTTGATTTATCATTTATTGTTGTGTTTATTTTATTGATTATTGACTTTGCTCGACCAGTTTACAAGTAATTAATTATCCATATGCATGGGCTGGGTAGAAAATAATTGTAGGTTAACACCTTGTGATTATTTCACGATTTGACTATATGGTGTTTAGCGGTAATATTTGGTTCACTTCAATTTAATGAATTGTTTTGAAAATTGGTTTTAAAGTTGAAATGTTATGAAACGTTTTCCTTCAAAAGAGGAAAAAAGCGATATTTGAGAATTAATATTTTGAAGTGATTTTATATAAAAGTGTTTTATATAAAGAATGGTTTTATAAAGGTGTTTTATAAAACAGAAAGAATTTTGAGGACTAAACCCGATGGTTTTAAGGTGATTTTTGAAAGGATTTGGAAATGGAAATTATTATAGATTAGAAGTATTTGTAATTATTTGTGTAAATAATTTTTCCACTTTGGGATATAAAGTGATTTGTTATGTTAGCAAAGATTCGGGTAATCCATAATCTACGAAACACATGGAAAAGGAGGTGAAGATGTTATGTAGCCTCGGTGTAGTCCACTCTTGAAATAGGGGATGCACCAATCTTTTATTTATTCGGATGGCTAGACCTAAGGGCCTGGTTATGGCTAGAAACCTCTTGAGATTTGGTGGCCTATAGTTTTGTATGCTTGTATATAGGTATCATTTCAAAAAGGTGATTTGTTTTCAGATCTCGAAGTAAAGGACTAGTTTGAATATAAAGGATATACATATATATTTCAAAACTTTTGAAATAAGAATTCGGGAATAAATACCAAAGAGATAATTTCCATAAAGGTAATTAGGTTTGAAAATCTAAAATTTAAGATTAAGCCTAAGTGGGTAGTTTTGGGAATTGCATATTTTTTATTGCATCGTAGGCTTCCTGAGTTCTATTTGCGATAGGAGAACTACGTTGGGTTGATCCTGTATCTAATTGGGTACCCAATTAGATAGAGGTATGTAGGCAGTCACAAGTGGTAGTGATGCAGCCCCAATAGTAACCTAACATTATTATGTTTATTGTTCGCTATATATCGTGTGTTGTTGTATCTTTCCTGCTTACTATTTTTTTCCGAATTTACATTGTTTATAGAGTTCACAGGTAAGGATATTGTTGTTTCTCATCAGAGTTGCGCAGCGTTGTATATTTACAGTTATTTGTAGTATTCGAATTTGGGTTCGTATTAAAGCACACCAGTAGATTTAATTGATTACACTGATAACTTGTACAATTGAAATTGTATCCTATACATTTAATGGTGTTGAATATTTATCAAATATTGTGTATTAAGTTGTTAGTTTTCATTTGTAGTTTTAGAACGGACGGGTCTTTCGGCGATTTTGACTGTTCCGAAAACCCGGGTCGTCACATTTGGTATCAGAGCTTAGGTTAGGTGCCTAAGTAAAATTTGTCTAGGTTAGTAAATCAGCCTAGGAATTTTAAAAATGAAACTACCTTAATTTGATAAATAAAATGGATATGATAAGGCACCGTACCTCCGATCGGGGTTATAGGTGATATTACTATTTTTGGTGTGCTTAACTTTCGTTAATTGTTGTTTTTTTCGTTATATTTTTTCCGTCATTGTAATTTCGAGGACGAAATTCTTTTAAGTAGGGTAGAATGTAACGACCCAGAATTTGACCACTTTAAAATATTCTATTTAAAGTGATTTTAAATATATAACATTTTATGATTTAAATAATATTAGATAGGATTTGCAAAGAGAAATATACACAAAAATAGTAATAATTGCTTATATCGACAAAAGTGACAAAATCCTGATTTCAGAAAAGTAAGTTTGAATGGTTAAGCAAATTATTATAATTAATTTATGAGTGTTTATATTTTTAAATAACATTATACAAATTTATTTTTAAATTTGGTTTACATAAATAAATAGTTTAACTAAAACGTCAAAATGTGATCGTAAAACATTTTGTTGAAAATCAACGTTTTGTCAATTTAAAGTTGTTGCAACATTGTTGCACCTTTATTTTCTTATATATGAACATATATTCAAATAGTATAAGTATTAATTAATTCACTAATCAAGTTTACTTTTACTAAACATACTTATAAAATTCTAGAATGTAATTAACAAAAAGTAAGCATAAAAAAACAAAAAGTGTTATAAAAGTCAAAAAGTAAACATTAAATCAAACAAACATAATTATTATATTCTTTACTTAATACATAAGTGAGAATGACATAAAGTAATGATCTGAAATGTAATGTTAAGTGTTGAAAAAATACGTAAAGTATAAGCAAAGGGTATTTTTGTCTTTTTACAAAATATTATTTTGATCAAATTTTTTTCCTATAAATATCAACACACTTTCTCACTTTTACACACGCACTTTCCATTCTTCTTCTTCTTCTTCTTCCTTTTCTAAGATTTCTTCTTCTTCCTAAGAGCTTTAATGGCTTCCATGCTAGCTTAAAATAATTTAAAGTAATAACGTAGTTATGTCGGAAAGTCAGAAGTTAATAGTCTACTTAAGTCCAAAATCAAGATAGCGGAGCAAAAGCGGATTTCAAGAAGTTTCGTGCAATAGTAGCGAAGCTATAGTCAAATCTGTTGTAATAAAGTTAGATCGGAAAGTAAATTTTTGTGAGGAAACTCTACCTTTCTCTACTCTTATTTTCTATTTTGTTATGACATGCTTTTGTACTTCTTGTGTTGTTCGATATTATATTTGGATAGTTAATTAAGTATTTTAAAATTTAGAAGTTAAAAACATAGTGGGGTATGCGGAAACGACTAGTACACATGTTTCGTCTGAGAGACCTAAGAAGATTTGGGTGAGGGACGGAACATGTAGAAGGGAAAGTCCGAATGCTCCAAAATAAATATCAAACCAATTTAACCTAAGATAAATTATGTTTTTTTTATAAATATTTGATAGGATGAAGCGTTGATTTTATCATTTATTGTTGTGTTTATTTTATTGATTATTGATTATTGACTTTGCTCGACAAGTTTATAAGCAATTAATTATCCATATGCATGGGCCGGGTAGAAAATAATTGTAGGCTAATACCTTGTGATTATTTCCCGATTTGACTATAAGGTGTTTAATGGTAATATTTGGTTCACTTCAATTTAATGAATTATTTTGAAAACTGGTTTTCAAGTTGAAATGTTATGGAACATTTTCCTTCAAAAGAGAAAAAAAGAGATATTTGAGAATAAATATTTTGAAGTAATTTTATATAAAAGTGTTTTATATAAACAATGGTTTTATAAAAGTGTTTTCTAAAATGCAAAGAATTTTGAGGACTAAACCCGATGATTTTAAGATGATTTTTGATAGGATTTGGAAATGGAAATTATTATAGATTAGAAGTATTTGTAATTATTTGTGTAAATAAAATTTTCACTTCGGGATATAAAGTGATTTGCTATGTTACCAAAGATTCGGGTAATCCATAATCTACAAAACGCATGGGCAAAGGAGGTGCAGATGTTTTGTAGCCTCGGTGTAGTCCGCTCTTGGAATAGGGGGATGCACCAATCTATTATTTATTCAGAAGGCTAGACCCAGGAACCTAGTTATGGCTAGAAACCTCCCGAGATTTTGTGGCATATAGTTTTGTATGCTTGTGTATAGGTATCGTTTCAAAAAGGTGATTTGTTTTCAGATCCCAAAGTAAAGGTCTAGTTTGAATATAAAGGATATATATATATATATAATATATATATTTCTAATGTTTTGAAATAAGAATTCGGGAAAAAATACCAAAGAGATAATTTCCGTTAAGGTAATTAGATTTGAAAATCTAAATTTGAAGATTAAGCCTAAATGGGTCGTTTTGGGAATTGTATATTGTTTGTTGCATCGTAGGCTCCATGAGTCCTATTTGTGGTAGGAGAACTACGTTGGCTTGATCCTGTATCTAATTGGGTACCTAATTAGATAGGGGTACGTAGGTAGTCACAAATGGTAATGATGCAGCCCCAATAGTAACATAACATTTTTCGCTATATATCATGTGTTGTTGTATCTTTCCTGCTTACTATTTTATTCCGCATTTACATTTTTTATTAAGTTCGTAGGTAAGGATATTGTTATTTTTCATCAGAGTTGCGCAGCGGTATATTTACAGTTATTTGTAGTATTTGATTTTGGTTTTGTATTAAAGCACACTAGTAGATTTGATTGATTACACTGATAACTTGTACAATTGAAATCGTATCCTATACATTTAATAGTGTTGAATATTTTTCAAATATTGTGTATTAAGTTGGTAGTTTTTATCCGTAGTTTTAGAACGGATGGGTCTTTCGGCGATTTTGACTGTTTCGAAAACCCGGTTCGTCACATTTGGTATCAGAACTTAGGTTAGGTGCCTAAGTAAAATTTGTCTAGGTTAGTAAATCAACCTAGGAATTTTAAAAATGAAACTACCTTAATTTGATAAATAAAATGGATATGATAAGGCATCGTACCTCTGACCGGGGTTATGGGTGATATTACAATTTTTTGGTGTGTCTAACTTTCGTTAATTGTTGTTTTTTTCGTTATATTTTTTCCGTCCTTGTAATTTTGAGGACGAAATTCTTTTAAGTATGGGAGAATGTAACGACCCAGAATTTAACCACTTTAAAATATTCTATTTAAAGTGATTTTAAATATATAACATTTTATGGTTTAAATAATATTAGATAGGATTTGCAAAGAGAAATATACACAAAAATATGAATAATTGCTTATATCGACAAAAGTGATAAAATCCTGATTTCAGAAAAGTAAGTTTGAATGGTTAAATAAATTATTTTAATTAATTTATGAGTGTTTATATTTTTAAATAACATTATACAAATTTATTTTTAAATTTGGTTTACATAAATAAATAGTTTAACTAAAACGTCAAAATGTGACCGTAAAATATTTTGTCAAAAATCAACGTTTTGTCGATTTAAAGTTGTCGCAACATTGTTGGACCTTTATTTTCTTATCTATGAACATATATTCAAATAGTATAAGTATTAATTAATTCACTAATCAAGTTTACTTTTACTAAACATACTTATAAAATTCTAGAATGTAATTAACAAAAAGTAAGCATAAAAAGTCAAAAAGTAAACATTAAATCAAACAAACATAATTATTATATTCTTTACGTAACACTTAAGTGAAAATGACATAAAGTAATGATTTGAAATGTGCTATTAAGTGTTGAAAAAATTTGTCTGCTTAAAGTATAAGCAAATGGTATTTTGGTCTTTTTACAAAATATTATTTTAATCCAAATTTTTTCCTATAAATACCAACACACTTTCTCGCTTTTTTACACACACTTTCCATTCTTCTTCTTCTTCTTCTTCTTCCTTTTCTATGCTTTCTCCTTCTTCTTCCTAAGAGCTTTAATGACTTCCATGCTAGCTTAAAATAATTTAAAGTAATAACGAAGTTCTGTCGGGAAATCGGAAGTTAATAGTCCACTTAAGTTCAAAATCAAGATAGCGGAGCAATAGCGGATTTCAAGAAGTTTCGTGCAGCAGTAGCGAAGCTATAGTCAAATCCGTTGTAAAAAAGTTAGATCTGAAAGTAAATTTTTGTGAGGAAACTCTACCTCTTCTCTAGTCTTATTTTCTATGTTGTTATGACATGTTTCTATACTTATTGTGTTGCTTGCTATTATATTTGGATAGCTAATTAAGTATTTTAAAATTTAGATGTTAAATACTTAATAGGCTACGCGAAAATGACTAGTACACGTGTTTCATCTGTGAGATCTAAGAAGATTTGGGCGAGGGACGGAACATGTAGAAGGGAAAGCCGTGATGGTCTAAAATTAATATTAAACCATTTTAACCTAAGATAAAATAAAAAGTGTTATAAATATTTGATAGGATGAAGCGTTGAATTATCATTTATTGTTGTGTTTATTTTATTGATTATTGACTTTGTTCGACCAGTTTAGAAGCAATTAATTATCCATATGCATGGGCTGGGTAGAAAATAATTGTAGGCTATCCAAAACCTTGTGATTATTTCACGATTTGACTATAAGGTGTTTAGCGGTAATATTTGGTTCACTTCAATTTAAAGAATTGTTTTGAAAATTGGTTTTCAAGTTGAAATGTTATAAAACGTTTTCCTTCAAAAAAAAGATATTTGAGAATAAATATTTTGAAGTGATTTTATATAAAATTGTTTTATATAAAGAATGGTTTTATAAAAGTGTTTTATAAAACAGAAAGAATTTTGAGGACTAAACCCGATGGTTTTAAGATGATTTTTGAAAGGATTTGGAAATGGAAATTATTTTAGATTAGAAGTATTTGTAATTATTTGTATAAATGATTTTTCCACTTCGGGATATAAAGCGATTTGTTATGTTACCAAAGATTCAGGTAATCCATAATCTACGAAACACATGGGCAAAGGAGGTGCAGATGTTCTATAGCCTCGGTGTAGTCCGCTCTTGGAATAGGGGGATGCACCAATTTATTATTTATTCGGAAGGCTAGACCCAAGGGCCTGGTTATGGCTAGAAACTTCCCGAGATTTGGTGGCATATAGTTTTGTATGCTTGTATATAGGTATCATTTCAAAAAGGTGATTTGTTTTCGGATCCCAAAGTAAAGGACTAGTTTGAATATAAAGGATATATATATATATATATATATATATTTCAAAAGTTTTGAAATAAGAATTCGGAAATAAAATCCAGAGAGATAATTTCCGTAAAGGTAATTAGATTTGAAAATCTAAATTTGAAGATTAAGCCTAAGTCGGTAGTTTTGGGAATTGCATATTGTTTGTTGCATCGTAGGCTCCATGAGTCCTATTTGCGGTAGGAGAACTACGTTGGCTTGATCCTGTATCTTATTGGGTACCCAATTAGATAGGGGTACGTAGGCAGTCATAAGTGGTAGTGATGCAGCCCCAATAGTGACATAACATTTTTCTGTTTATTGTTCGCTATATATCGTGTGTTGTTGTATCTTTCTTGCTTACTATTTTATTCCGCATTTACATTGTTTATTGAGTTCGCAGGTAAGGATATTATCGTTTCTCATTAGAGTTGCGCAGCGGTATATTTACAGTTATTTGTAGTATTTAATTTTGGGTTTTTATTAAAGCACACTAGTAGATTTAATTGATTACTCTGATAACTTGTACAATTGAAATTGTATCCTATACATTTAATAGTGTTAAAATTTTATCAAATATTGTGTATTAAGTTGGTAGTTTTCATTCGTAGTTTTAGAACAAACAGGTCTTTCGACGATTTTGACTGTTCCAAAAACCCAGGTCATCACACTTGTCTCCTCCCCTCCTCGTTCCTTGCTCCCATCAACCCCCTTGCCTCGTTTTGAATTCATCTTGTTGGCCCATGCAGTAGACTGTGACCATGCGACAAGAGGGCCATGTCACCGCAACTTCATCAGGGAGCAACCCCATAGTCGGTCAAGTAAGGATGGGGCTAGAAAGAACTTCTGGCTATCACATCCTCATAAAAGACTTCGTTCTCGTTACACTCAAAAGCAGAGATAATCATATTCTCGCTTTAAAATAAAATAAGCAATACTATAATTTACCTCACACGTCAAGTCAGAAATCCAAGTAATATCGATCAATATGGGTCTATAATATAGAATAATCCACCAACATCGAAATATCAAATACTCGGTCCACAATGAATTACTCGACATTATACTTGTGTTGAGTAAATAAATACACCCCACACGGATTTTCTATAGCGCCCGATGAATAAAATTATATACACAACACCCTCAATTAATCAATATTAAACAAATTTCCGCTTTTCTTGTTAAATCACTCTCGCTTAAATCGCTTTTCTATTCATTATTCATCAATTTTATTATTTTATAATTCAACACAATGGGTAATTATAACTTCATCTCATTTATAATAAACAATTAATTATCATCCATTCACACATCGATATATCATTTAATTGGTATTTAACAAGATGAAGGGTTTTATTTCAATATATTTCACTTTACTTTTGTTCCCTCTTTTTATAAAAATACTTCATTTATATTTAATCATAAAACATCTCTTTTATTTATTTCCTTTTCTTTTAAAATAATACTTATTGATTCCCTCATCTAATTTAAAATCTATATTGCAAAATAATTTATTTGGTTCTTAAGAAATCTTTATTCAAACCCATCAATAAATTTTAAAACCTCTAAATTACCTTCCCTTCAAATGTCCTCTTTAGTAATATAGAAATACTTTAAAGAAATTACATTTTCCAATCAACTTTAAAATCTCATCGAAAAATTATTCTAGATACAAAATATTTACAAACCCAAATATACCACTTCGAAATCAATATTTAAAATCCTCAATTGGTTTCAAACACTTCATTTAAAGCAATTAATCCGTCAAAATACTATATGTTACTTTTAAAAATTCACCTCGTGTTTAATATATATATATATAATCGAATTCTTGTAACTGTAAATTCTCAAACAAAATAATTCGCATTCATTTAACAATTACTTCAAAATATTATTTATAAACCTTCCCTCTTTTTAATTCAAATTATTCATTGTTTTAAAAATATAGATTTCAAAATTCATTTTATAAATATCCTATAAATATTTTTATATTCATCGATAACCAAAATATAATCATCAAAATTCCTATATTTTACAAAAAACCTCAAAATTCATCCTTCTCCAAACAATATTTCATAAGTACCCTTCCTTTATTTTTATAATCAAAAGTAGATAAACATAATAATAAAAATTCAAAATACACTTAATTAAATAAATTTAAAACTCATCATTAATCAAATAGATTTTAATTTACAAAATCTTTTATTAAATAAGAAATCATTCCAAAATTTGCTAATATTCTCAAAATAAATCATTTATTTCAACTTTACATCTTTTTAATTTATTTTCCTCTTTTCAAAACAATTTCAAAATTCTACTCAATTATTTGCAAACATTGAATTACTAACAATCATCAATCCAACATCAATCATCACAACATCTATAACGACCCGAAATTTTATCGCTATTTAAATAAATATTTAATTATATTTTAAATAATTTATAAACAGGTTTTTATTTACAAATAAATCTATTTTAAATAATAATTAATGATAATAAAAAAAATTCAAAATTTTTTACCAAAATATATAGTTCATAGAGAAATAGAAAATGTGACCGGAATTTATTTTTCGAAATATCGATTTTTCATTGGTTAAAAGTTATTCAAAAGGTTATAACACTATGTTAAACATAAATACACACATTACAAACTAAGTTTACATGGTGTGTACATGTTTATATATGCATGTGCATGTTTCTCCTTAAACATATAAATATATATAAGTTAATATAAGATTTATATCATAAAAATATATACACATAACATATTTAAAATATACTTTCTCAACATAAGGACAAAATACCATGGTGTGAATGGTGCAAGAGATGGACGGGGGATACAAGTGAGGATGGTTATGGGGGGAGGGTATGATGATGCATACATATATATATATATATTTTAAATATAAAACACTTTATAATTTTTAATTAAATTCCTAAGCCTATAAATACCACTATTTCTTCATATTCTCATTTTTACAAACCTCCTCTTCACTCCAAAATTTCCTAAGAGCTTGAGCTAAAGAATCCATGACTTCCTCTTCATAAATTTGAAAATAGAAAAAAATCACTTCCTTATGTAAAAATCCCTCCTTTAATTCACAAAACCACTTCTATATCTCCTATAACACTTTCTCTTTAAAACTCTAGCAAACATCCACCCAAGGCCACATGGCCGAGCCTAAACTACCTATGGCCGTGCCCTACAAGGCCTAGGCCAAGCCCAAACCCACTTGGCTAAGCCAATTTCAAGTGTTCAAGGGTCCAAAAGTTCTATATTTGCAAAGTTTCTAAAGTGTTTTCAAGTTTTGGCAAAAGTTCGCTTTGACTTAGAAAATTTTCAGTGAGTAAAACAAATATTTTTGGAAAAGAAAACAACTTTTTTTAATGATCTATATATTGTGAAATTTTAGTGTTTGTCATGTTGAAAAATCATGTTGTTTGAATGATATATGATTGCAAGTTGGTTGTTTAGTATAGATTTGTGATTTGGTAATATGTTGATATGTTTGGATATGTATATGGATATGGATATGGATATGTGAGGTTGGTTTATGATATAACGGTGGTATTGTTTGTGAAAAAAAACCAAGTATGTTGTGAAATGGTTGTGAAAAACTAGTGCTTTAGAAAATTGGAAAGGACTTGAGATCCGATTTGAAAACGAAAGCTTTTTTTCTAGCCTTGAATTTTTGAAAATGTTTTCCCAAGTTTTACCTTTTTTTTTAAGTTTTCAAAACTCTTACAATTGTGTTTTCAAACATGTGGCAGCTAGAGTTGAGTGAGATTTCCACCTAGAAATCAATTTTAGCGAACTACGCTTATAGCGATAGTCGCTATGGATGCAGTTCGGGAAATTCCTCGATTTCAAGTTTTTAAGTGTTTTTGAAAACTTATTTCAAACTTTATTAAGTAAGTCAAAAGTTTAAGTTTTATTTATTTAATTAATTTATTAATTAGGGTAATTATTAATTAATTAATTAGGTGAAGTAATTAGAGCCTAAGGAATTATTTATCAAGTTAATTATTTTAATTAATTAAGTTTTAAATAATGATTAATTAAGATAAAAGAAAATTAATTGTTATTTAAACAAGTTTATTTATTTTAATTAATTATTTAATTATAGTTAATTATTTAATTAATTATTATTTAATTAAGGGTTAATTACCCATTTAATTATGGTTTAATTTCTTAAATAAATGTTAATTAATTTAATAATAATTAAGGTTTAATTATAAATAAAATTTGGATTATTAATGATTTAATTAAGATTAATTATGGTGTATTTGAGTTTAAACTTATGATTTAATTAAAGTTTATTTGTTTTAAGGTTTCTTTTAAAACCCTATCGGTTATTTATTTTTAACCAATTTTGTTGTTTAAGTGAATTGTTTTATTTAAACCAAGGATCTTTTGTCCATGCTATTAAGTAGCCAAATGAATTAAAGTAGTTGTAATAAAATGATGACGTGTATTATTGAAAGTAAGTCGACTTGTACTTATCACAAATACCGCACTTCGAGAACGTGATGAATACAAGGAGGTTAATTTCGATAAGTGTGTCATGATAATCTAAGCATATGGAATGTATGTTCATATGTAAATCTTTACACTTGATAGTGGAATAGTCCACTATAAACAACTTAACCCTTTAAAATTATAGAACGTTGGTTTGGAGAGACCAGGATCAGATATTAGTAGTTATCCGAAAACCACTTTGAACCAACATAAACGTTCAAATTGGAAATAGTAAAGGCAAGGTCCAAGATGAAGACTTTGAAGTGCAAGGGTTGTTTACTACTAACCCTGAGGGTGATTACGAAATGGGTGTAGTGGAGATAGTGCCTTTGGTCGTTCATCTCATGAACGACTTGTATGGATGAGTGCTGACATTGTGTCAACGTATGGAAGGTAATGTTAGCATTCCAAGTGGCAATGCTATAATAAAGGTATAGTAAAGGAAGGATGGTCTTGTGTTGGCAGGGGTCGATAGGTTCGACCTCGGTGTTATTTTATCTAGAGATGCACCATGACGGGTGGTACCCCAGTAGCTTAGTCATTGTACAGAATCTATTTCCCAATAAGTGCCTTCGGTCTTAGTTGTATACCTATAATGCTGGAATTTAATTAATGTAACAATTTTGGCTATATGAATTATTTATTTGGAAACCCTAGACATTATGATAATATCACTGGATTTCTATATAAAATGGTTTGGTTATCGTAAGGAACCTGTCCGTGTTTATATGCGGCGTGGTCTTACGAGATACCTTTAATTTCCAAAGTGTTTTACAATAGTAAGAATTAAGTTGTTTGTTTTTACTCACACCAGGCCTATGTCTGACCCAGAGTTTTATTTTCTTTTCCTAAAACTCTTAGGTACTCAAATTTTTACGAGTAGCCAAGTGATCCAGGTTTCTTATGGAAGCATTTTGAAGGAGCTGGAGCAGGTGAGTTAACTAGTTATTATCTATTCCGTTGTGTTTTATGTATAACCTATATATTTACTATGGGCAGGTAGTTATAACTGTCCAGTTGAAAGTTGTAATTAAATGACTCTGATGTATTATTCATATGGAAATAACTATGTAATATCCTATGTTACCTATTATATGTTGTTCTGATTCGTGGTGAGATCTTGTGACTGTGTAGTTTCTTCTTATCTTTCCTTTTCTTCTACCCTTAATGGCTTGTCTTTCAGTGCAAGAAAGGCAGTCGCTACAATTTTGGTATCAGAGCCTAGGTTGAGTGAACACTTAGGCTTTAGGTCAACTTCAAGAGTGTGTATTTGTAATTTATATATATATATATATCTAATAGATATATTTGCTTGATTGGTTTGATTAGCACCTTCTATCAAAATTTATCTCGTCCAAGCATTCTAAGAATTATCTTACTATGCGAGGTAGTAAGACATGAGTAACATAGGTAGACGAGGTAGGGGAGCAGGTAGCACTACGACTACAAATGGTTGAACCCCAAATGCTGAAGGAGTTCGGATTATCGAAGAGGCTGCGCCTGAGCAGGAAAAAGTGAATTTCGCAACCTTATGGAAGGATTACACCAAACTCGGAAGGAAACCATTTAAGGGGACTGAGTCTATCATGGAAGTGCAAGCCTGGTTACGATCTTGCAAAAAGAGTTTTAAGGGTCTTGGGCTGTTAGATGAGCAGAAAAGAGTCTTAGTAGTGTAGCAACTACAAGAGGGAGCTGCAGCTTGGTGGGACTCCCTTACTGCAAATATTCTTAAAGACGAGTTTTCGTAGGCTCGATTTAAGAAAGTTTTTGAAGACCAATTATTGCCAGTAGCAGGAAGGACCCGGATGTACCGGAACTTTATGAATTTAAAGTAAGGAGATCTGTCTGTAGCAGAGTATGAGACGAAGTTCAACGAGTTGTCTTGTTTTGGGCCAGAATTGACCAACACCTCATTAAAGAGGAACAAGATGTTTGTTTTGGGTATGAGGAAAGAATACCATGAGAAAATGACTGCTCATGTTAAAGGTACTTTTGTGGATCTAGTTTATATGGTTCTGAGGTACGAAGCCCTGGAAAGGAAGAAGCCTACTTCAGTAGCACCTAGTCGAAGAAACACCAGTGGAAATGGTTCTAACAAGAAGAAGTTCAATCCGAATTGGAAAAATCAAGGAAAAGGGTAATAGGGAGAAGGTCAAGGAGGCAAGTTCAGGAATATTTGTTATATTTGCAAGCAGAGAGGTCATATTTCAAGGTCCTGTCCGAACTGTGAAGCTCCGAAGCAGCAAAGTGGATCCATCTCTCCAATGGTCCTGAAGCCTCTTTTTTTAATTGTCATCAGCCAAGCCATATGATTAAGTACTGCACACTCATGAAGAAGATGCAGTAGCTCAAGGTGTACGCCATTAAGAATGAACCATCTACTTCAATGGATGTGAAGGGGAAAGGCGTCCTTGAAGGTACCTTACTGATTAATGGTATTTTTGTTCGAGCATTATTTAATACTGGTGCCTCTCATAGTTTTATCTCTTGTGAATCGGTAAGTAAATTTCATCTTATCCCTAGTATTGTAGAAAACCCTATGTGTGTGTCTAACCCCGTAGGAGGTGTAACCAATTTGAATATGATTTGTGAGAATGTACCAATTTCCTACCTTTCTCATCACTTTTCTTGTGGCCCATATGTCTAGACTTTAAGGGATTTGACATTATTCTTGGTATGGATTGGTTATCGAAATATGTAGCTATTTTGGATTGTGCTGAAAAGATGTATCATTAGAAACTAAGTTGGGAAGAATTGCTAAAGTACCATGTAAAGATCCTGGTATTAATATGTGTAGTTTCTTGTCTGCCCTGGAATCATCCCCCGATGAGTTAAGTTATGTAGAAGTTGTTAAGTATTTTCCCGATGTGTTTGAAGAAGTCGGTAGCTTACCCCCGTACTGAGAGATAGAGTTCTGTATTGATCTAGTCCCTAGTGCTAGACCTGTGGTTCAACCCAAGAGAAGGATGGCCCCAAAAGAGTGGAATGAAGTAGAAAAGTAAACCAATTACCTCTTAAGAAGAGGGTTGATTAGACCCAGTCATTCGAGTTGGAGATCAGCTGTGGTGTTTGCAGCTAAGTCCGATAGACCTTTAAGGTTGTGTGTGGATTATAGGGAGTTGAATAAGATGACCATTAGGAACAAGTATCCCATACCCCGCATCGATGATCTTTTTGATCAACTTCATGGAGCTACGGTAATTTCTCAAATGAATCTAGCTACTAGATTCCATTAATAGTATACCCTTAACATCTTTTAGAGGCCCTAATTGTTTCTTTAAATGGTTGGTTATGCCTTTCGAGCTAACCAATGCGCCATCATATTTTGTAGATCTCATGAACCATGTTTTCCGAGATGTACTTAATAAGCTTGTGTTAGTTTTCATCGATGACATACTTATCTACTCCAAATCTGAGGAGGAGCATAAGCATCATTTGGAAGTGGTGTTGGAAACATTAAGGAGACATGTCCTAAAGGTGAAATTTTCTAAATGCCATTTTTGGAAACCGAAGGTAAGATTTTTAGGACATATGTTGACAGGAGAAGGTATTTCAGTACATTTAGTGAAGGTGGAGGCCATTCAGGATTGGAAGCAACCACGAACTCCTACCAAGGTTCGCAGTTTCTTAGATTTGGCTGGATACTATAGGAGGTTTATTCAAGATTATACGAAGATTTCCTCCCATTTGACTAAGCTGACTTAGAAGGAGGAGAAGTTTGTATGGACCCCTAAGTGTGAAGAGGCATTTCTGGAATTGAAGAAGAGAATGACAAGTGCACCAGTTTTGTCTATCCCGGATGGGAATATTGGATTTATGGTTTACACAGATGTTTGTGGAAGGGGACTTGGTGGTGTTCTGATGTAGCATGGTAGGGTGATTGCATATGCAAGCAGGCAGTTGAAGCCTCACAAGAAGAACTATGCTACGCATGACCTGGAGTTGCTAGCTGTGGTCTTGGCATTGAAAATGTGGAGACACTACTTGCTGGGTAGGATCCTTCTATTCCTCTTAGTTTCTTTCGAATCTTAAGAGACTTTAGGAGTAAGTTTTCTTTCTTTAATTAGGTGAGAAGTTCGAGCTCTTCACAGATCATAAATCCCTGAAGAATCTTCTTACTCAGAAGGATCTGAACCTGAGGCAACATAGGTGGTTGGAGTTTCTAGCGGACTTATGACTTGGATATTCTGTGGGAAGGCTAATGTTGTGGCGTATGCCTTAAGCAAGAATGCTGTTTTGACCCTTTTGACGGTTACCCCGACTCTCCTAGAAATAATAGCGAGCAAGCAAAGAGAGGATAGAAGCTTCATGGCAATCATCAGGAAGGTTGAGGAGGGGTAGTGTACGAGTTTTAAGATTGATAGTTGAGGAGTTTTGAGGATGAATGAACGGACTTGTGTATCGAATGTCAACGGTCTTAGGTAGGAAGTTTTGCCAGAATGCCATTGTTCTAAGTTGAGTATCCATCCAGGTGTCTCAAAGATGCATATGGACATGAAGCGGATGTTTTGGTGGAAGGGAATGAAAAGAGATATCTCTATCTTTGTTAGCAGGTGTTCGTGCTATTAGCAAATCCAAGGTGACCATCAAAAGACAACTGCATTATTAAAACCTTGGAAATACCCAATTGGAAATGGGAAATAATATCAATGGATTTTATAGATGGTTTTCCCAGAACCAGAAAAGGAAATGAAGGAGTATGAGTTATCGTGGACTGGCTAACGAAGAGCGCACATTTTATTCCGATGAAACCAACAAGGACCGCTGCTTCTTTAGCTGAAATTTTTATAAGGGAGATAGTCAGGTTGCATGGAGTTTCTGTGAGTATAGTAAGTGATCGAGACCCCATATTTACTAGTCAATTCCGGGAAGCATTGCAAATAACTCTAGGAACAAAGTTGAGCTTAAGCATAGCATATCACCCCCAAACAGACGGACACGGAGCGGGTAAATCAAATTCTAAAGGATCATTTGAGGGCGTGTATTCTTGTGGTGGATCATGGGAGGATCATTTGCATTTAGTTTAGTTCTCCTATAATATAGTTTCCAAGCAAGCATCGAAATGGCACCGTATGAAGCCCTGTATGTAAGGTCGTGCAAGTCACCAACATTTTGGGTTGAGATGGGAGATAAATTAGTTCTTGGGCTGGACATGATCCGAGAGGCTATAGAGAAAGTTGCAGTTGATTAAGAAAAGAATGAAGGTTGCCCAAGATCGCCAAAAGAGTTATGCTGATAGGAGGCGAAGGGATTTGCAATTTAGGGTTGGAGACGTGGTGTTTGTAAAGATTTCACCAATAAGAGGAGCTGTTAGATTTGGAAAAGCTGGGAAGTTAGCTCCAAGGTATGTTGGAACCTTTCGTATTCTTGAGAGGATCAGACCGCTTGCTTATAGGGTCGAGTTGCCAGATAGATTGGCAGGTGTTCATAATGTGTTCCATGTGTCTCATTTGAGGAAATATGTTAATAACCCATCTTTAATTGTGGAACCATCGGTTTAAGGAATTGGAAATAGAACCGAACCTAAAGTTGATAGACATCTGATTTATGTTGTGGATCGCGATGAAAAGAGGTTTCGTAACAAGGTGGTCTAACCAGTTAAGATTCAGTGGAGTGAGGATCCAAGAGACAGTACTTGGGAAATGATGGATCGTATGAAGGAAGCCTATCCCGAGTTGATGTTAGGATAGCTAGTCATAGGTTGTATGTATAGTGTATGTTTGTTTTCTATAGGTGCTTAGTGTATGTATTTGTATGTGTTTTATGATATGAACATATGGATTTTTCATTAGTTTAGATTATCTCCTTTATTGCTAATTTTGAAACGAAATTCTTTTAAAGGGGGGAGAGTGTAACGACTCAGAATTTAATCCCTATTTAAATAAATATTTAATTATATTTTAAACAATTTATAAATGTGTTTTATTTACAAATGAAACTATTTTTAATAATAATTAATGATAATAAAATCATTTTCAAAACTTGTTTACCAAAATTATAGTTCATAGAGAAATAGAAAATATGACCGGAAATTATTTTCCGAAATACCGATTTTTCATTGGTTAAAAGTTATTCAAAAGGTTATAAAACTATGTTAAACATATATGCACACATTAAAAACTAAGTTAACATGGTGTGTACATGTTTATATATGCATGTGCATGTTTCTCCTTAAACATATAAATATATATAAACTAATATAAGATTTATATCATAAAAATATACACGCATAACATATTTAAAATATACGTTTTCAACATAAGGACAAAATATCATGGTGTGAATAGTGCAAGAGATGGAGGCGGGGGTACAGGTGAAGATTGTTATGGGGGGAGGGTATGGTGATGCATGCATGCATACATACATACATACATACATATATTAAATATTAAACACTTTATAATTATTAATTAAATTCCTAAGCCTGTAAATACCACTACTTCTTCATATTCTCATTTTTTTACAAACCTCCTCGTAGCTCTAAAATTTCCTAAGAGCATGAGCTAAAGCATCCATGGCTTCCTCTTCATAAATTTGAAAATAGAAAAAAAATCACTTCCTTATCCAAAAATCCCTCCTTTAATTCACAAAACAACTTCTACATCTCCTACAACACTTTCTCTTCCAAAACTCAAGCAAGCATCCACCCAAGACCACATGGCCAAGCCCAAACTACCCATGGCCCTGCCATACAAGGCCTAGACCAAGCCCAAACCCACTTGGACAAGCCCATTTAAAGTGTTCAGGGGTCCAAAAGTTCTATATTTGCAAAGTTTCTAAAGTGTTATCAAGTTCCGACAAAAGTTCGCTTTGATTTAGAAAATTTTCGCTGAATAAAACTAATATTTTTGGAAAAGAAAAAAACTTGTTTTAATGATCTATATGTTGTGAAATTATAGTGTTTGTCGTGTTGAAATATCATATTGTTTGGATGGTATATGATTGCCAGTTGGTTGTTTGGTATAGATTTGTGATTTGGATAATATGATGATATGTTTGGATATATATGTGGATATGGATATGTGAGATTGGTTTATGATATGATGGTGGTATTGTTTGTGAAACAAAGCCAAGTATGTTGTGAAATGGTTGTGAAAAACTAGTGCTCTAGAAAGTCGCAAAGGACTTGAGATGCAATTTGAAAACGAAAGCTTTTTTTTCAAGCCTTGGATTTCTGAAAATGTTTTCCCAAGTTTTACCTTTATGTTTAAGTTTTCAAAACTCTTACAATTGTGTTTTAAAACATGTGGTAGCTAGAGTTAAGTGAGATTTCCACCTAGAAATCAATTCTAGCGAATTGCGCTTATAGCAATAGGCGCTATGGATGCAGTTCAGGAAATTCCACGATTTCAAGTTTTTAAGTGTTTTCTTTTGAATTGTTTTTGAAAATTTATTTCAAACTTAATTAAGTAAGTCAAAATTTAAGTTTTATTTATTTAATTTATTAATTAGTGTAATTATTAATTAATTAGGTTAAGTAATTAGAGCTTAAGGAATTATTTATCAAGTTAATTATTTTTAATTAAGTAAGTTTTAATAATGATTAATTAAGATGAAAAAATTAATTTTTATTTAATCAAGTTTATTTATTTTAATTAATTATTTAATTATATTTAATTATTTAATTATAGTTAATTATTTAATTATAGTCAATTATTTAATTAAGGGTTAATTACCCATTTAATTATGGTTTAATTTCTTGAATAAATGTTAACTAATTAAAGTACAATTAAGGTTTAATTATAAATAAAATTTGGATTATTAATGATTTAAATTGATTTAATTAAGATTAATTAAGTTTTAATTGAATTTAAACTTATGATTTAATTAAAGTTTATTTTTCTAAGGTTTCTTTTAAAACCCTATCGGTTATTTATTTTTAACTAATTTTCTTGTTTAAGTGAATTGTTTTTTTTTAAACCAAGGATCTTTTGTCCATGCTATTAAGTAGCTAAATGAATTAAAGTAGTTGTAATAAAACAATGATGTGTTTTATTGAAAGTAAGCCGACTTGTATTTATTACAAATACTGCACTTTGGGAATGTGACGAATACAAAGGGGTTAATTTCGATAAGCGGGTCATGATAATCTAAGCATATGGAACGTATGTTCATATGTAAATCTTTACATCCTAATGGTGGAATAATCCACTATAAACAACTCGACCCTTTAAAATTATCGAACGTTGGTTAGTTTAAGGGAGGGTGTTAGAAGTATAATAGGTTGTTTTAATAAGTCAAAGCATGTGTGCTATTTTCATGTTAGAAGTGGTGTATATGATCCTACATTCAGGCATGTTTAGTCCTTAGCTTTTTATCCAAGCAATCTTATTTTGTAACCTATAAAGGCATCTAGTTGTTTCAGTTGAAGTAATCAATAACAATGTAGTAGTTTGTGTTTTATGTTAAATCTCTCTCTCCTTTTCTGTGTCAAATCTCAACATGGAGGATCAGATATTAGTTGTTATCCAAAAACCACTTTGAACCAACGTAAATGTTCGAATCGGAAATAGTAAAGGCAAGGTCCAAGATGAAGAATTTGAAGTGCAAGAGTTGTTTGCTACTAACCCTAAGGTTGATTCCAAAATAGGTGTAGTGGAGATAGTGCCTTCGGTTCATTCATCTTTTGAACGACTTGTATGGATGAGTGCTGACAATGTGTCAACATATGAAAGGCAATACTAGCATTCCAAGTGGCAATGCTATAATGAAGGTAAATGTAGCCTCAGGCCTCATCAACTAGGAATAACTAAAACATGGGAGATGCATCAATGTTAGGTGGGTTACTCCCATGAGGGTAAGGTTATCCCTATTTAGAGTCCCTACTATTAACTCATTTATGCTTCGGTGCAGTTGTTGATCCCAACCGAGGGTTGAACTTATTCGGTACTATCTAGTAAAGAGTAGGCCGGTCTTGTGTTGGAAGGGGTCAATAGGCTCGACCTTAGTGTCATTTTATCTAGAGATGTACCATGATGGGTGGTACCCCATTAGCCTATTCATTGTATGGAATCCGTTTTCGAATAAGTGCCTTCGGTCTTAGTTATATACCTATTATGCTGGAATTTAATTAATGTAACAATTTAGGCTATGTGAATTATTTATTTGGAAACCCTAGACATTATGATAATATCACTAGATTTCTATATAAAGTGGTTTGGTTTTCGTAAGGTTAAAACCCGTCCATGGTGGTCTTAGAGATACCTTTGATTTCCAAAGTGTTTTGCAAAAGTAAGAATTAAGTTATTTGAGTTTACTCACACCAGACCCATGTCTGATCCGGAGTTTTATTTTCTTTTCTTAAAAATCTTGGGTACTCAAATTTTAATGAGTAGCCAAGTGATCCAAATTTCTTACAGAAGCATTTTGAAGGAGCTGGAGCAGGTGGCTTCACCATTAACTAGTTAAATTGTTCTGATTCGTGGTGAGATTCTGTGATTGTGTAGTTTCTTCTTATCTTTCCTTTTCTTTTACCCTTAATGGCTCGTCTTTTAGTGCACGAAAGGCAATCATTACAACTTCAAATAAATCACTATTCACAACATCATTACGTCTAATTCAAACAACATCAACCATCATCAAACAATTGAACTCATCACTAACTCAACCAATAACATCCAATAATCTGTCTAATAAACTAATCGAACAAATATATAGTTGAATATCCATTAATTAAAAAGAAGTAGACATAGTTGTGAGTGAGAAAAAATCACCGAACAATGCTTGTTCAACCAAATAATCATCTACAGTCCTCCAGGTTGTTGCTCGACCCTACCGAAGTCGTCGTCATCCTTATACAGCCAAACATACACGTACAGCGGCTCCTACATCTCCTTCATTGATGTCCAAACCCTCGACCTCCAGCCACGGGCAATGTTCACCTACCCAGAACCCAACGTGACCACCAAACTCCAATCAATCGCTGCACCAAGTCCTAACACCATCATTGCTGATCGTCGCCAACTGCATCTCCACTCCAGTTTGTTTCCCCTAGCTCGAACGCGATCCTTCTATGTCATGCCTCCTATCATCGACCTCATCCAAATCTCACGCATTCTTCTCCAACAGCCGCTACATGCCAGGCCAGGTTGTGAACCCTTTCATGTCGAGCTTGATTTCCAGTCACCGTTGCCAAGTCCTGGCTGCACTGCGATGTCGCGACGGCTCCCGTCCGACGAACGTCGATTGCCTATCGCGTCGTTTATTTTCGACTGATTTTTTTTCTTTTCTAATTTTTGATTTTGAAAGTTATTTCGGCATAAAATGAATTAGGGGAAAATATATAGGTTTGGGCTTTAGTCGAGAAGCAAGAAGAGTTTTCCAGCAGTGGAAAGAAAATGATAATAGGCTTGGGCCTAATTGTTTTGAGCTCTAGTTTAAGCCCTTTAAAATTTTCTTTCTTTTCTCTTTGAAGCAATATAATTTTATTTGTAATTAAAACTCAAACCCAATACAAATTGATTCATTCTTCAACCTCTAAATTGTAATTCAATAATTAAGGAATTTTATTCAATTTAATGTTCGCTTATTTTTATTTAATAACCCATCGTTCTTTACAAGATAAATTTGTTTTCCAACTATTTCAATTATATAGAAATTATTAACATCTTAAAATAGTTGATAATGATTAAAACATTTTATTTAATTTCAACAATTTATTCGAAAAGAGTTTATTAATACAATACCATTTATCAAAATAAAAATCCTCTATTAAACATAATTTAATTAACTAAATTTGTTTTCTTCAAAATATAAATCATCTCAATTCAAATTCTAACACATTTTATTTTAATAAAATCTATTAATTTATACAACATAGAAATTCAGACAGTTATAGACTTCCCCCTTAAGAAAATTACGTCCTCGCAATTTCCTATAGGGTAGTCGTCATACACAACTCATACACAGACTTTCATCGTAAACAACACTCTTCTATCAAACTCAACTACTCGATTATCTAGGTGGCTCTTACACTTCAACACATTTATCGTATGCTATAATTTATATAGATTCAAATATATCGACTCTCTATTCTCCGCATAGGATAAATTTTTATAAAAATTTCATGATTGTTAGATTTTTTCAGAAAATTTTGGCAGAGTTTCCTTTGTTAGAAGAGCATTTCGAAAAATCAAAACATAATCTAATTACATAATATACATCTCCGAAGAGGCATTCCAACACAGGGCATCCTGAAACATGGAAAGACAATATAATATCAATATATATCTCGCTATAACGTAAAAATGTAACTTTATTTTGCATTTTAAAGCAATTTTGCTTATTATTAAGTAAGAAAAAGCATGCCATCATCACCAAATAGTCCAAGCATGCTTTGTCTGTACCTATACTTAAATCAAACTTACCTATTAGCTTCATACGAAGAAATAAAATAGATATGAGTACATTTAATTTCAAAACAACATAACATTTAAATTTTTAGCCACATTCCGATAATATTTTGACAACCAAAATCACAAAACTAAGTGATGCCATATAAAAGTGAATTGTTGTTTAATAAGTTAACTCCAAAAAACAAATTTTGGATTGCAAAAACATAGATTAAAATACTTGTTCATCATTGACTTAGCTTGAAAACAAGTAAAAGATCATCGAAAATGGATAAGAGGTTTGAAAGTTATGGCTAAATGAACACAACACTTAGATTTAGGAAATTTGTGTTCAGGCCAGAATTTTGATTTGGTTTAAAATTAATTTCAACATCAGTAAACTACAAAATTTCGCAAAATACTTCAAACTAAAGTTGTTACATAAGTTTTAAGCTTTCTAGAATGGGCAAAATCATCAAAATCAGACAGACGATTCAAAAGTTATGAGCAAAGGGATTCATCTCAGTTTTGAGCAATTTTACATTTCGGGACAGTGAACATAATTCAAATTAATTCATGTTTAAATCTTCACAAATTTCAAATTTTTGGAAAGTGATAAACAACAAAGTTGTTACACGTGCAATTGTCTAATTAACAAAAAAGAATCGATAAAATCGAATCAATCCATCATAAGCTACGATCATATTAGTAAAAACTTTTAATCTCATCTTTCTTCACCTTTCCATAATAATCAATACTCCTAATTCACAACTCGCTCACAATAATGATCATATATCTTTTACTTATATATATCATCTTCATTTCAATATTTTCTAATACTTTTAAAACCATTTTTCATAACTGTTATCCATAAAATATTCTCAAGAATAAAAGTATGAAAGAAAAGATAAGAGAATTGACGAAGATCAGAAGGCATTGGGGTGGTCTATCTCAACATCAGATAAAGCTTTCAATAAGAACATGATAGCGCCAGCAAAACCTTTCGAAGACCAAAAGGACGCTTCAGTAATATTTCGGATAAGAAAAGAGCTTTCGACAAGGTCGAGAGCTACCTTTCGAAGGCAATAGATAGCATACTTTCTGCACATGCACCAAACCATTCAAAACGATTGGTTTCGTCTCCGTTTACATTCATCAGAAGAATATTCTGCAAAATCAACCCTTTCGAAAGCATGTATAGCCTTTCGAATTGGTTAAAGCCATCTTCACCTATAAAGGACAGATTATACATCCGCTAACACAAAAGAATATGGTTCCACGCCAACCAAGGAGGATGCTTTCAAAAGTAACTTTTTTACAGCAAAGCTTTTAAGGTGTTTCGACTCATTTAAAGCCCTAAGAGAATACGTTTCGACAGCATCGAAGGCCCACACCATTCCAATTTGCATGACACACTAGCATCTTAGTGAAGAGCACATCTATACGCCTTTCGATGGAGTCGAAAGTGATCAACCGGTCTACCTTCCGATGAAGTCGTAAGGCATCAAGCGAAACCTTTCGAAAAAGTTAAGAGCAACCAAGAAACACACCTTCCGACGAAGTCGAAAGGAATGAAGAAAGATAGAAAGAAGCTTGATCTTCGGCAGCAGCAGAAGGGCGGTTAGACAACTCTTTCGACTATGTCGAAAACTATAAATCAAGAAGGGTGCACGAAAGGAAGAAAACAAAGCTTCCGACCATGTTGAAGGCATGGGTTCGAAAGGTGCCAACTCGCACCTATAAATAAGACTCTAGGGGTCATTTTTAAGGGATCCAATTTCTTTCACTCCCCACTTGTATTTCTAAAAACTTGTAACCCTAATTTGTAAATTGAATTGGGGATTTGCCCAGTTTGTTCATCTTTGATCCATACAAAGAGAGTGGATAATAATTTTGATTGTATGGCTATTTTAGGAACTCGTTTACATGCGAATATAAGCATCTGAAGTCAACTTGAACGAAAGGTTCCTTACGACTAAGTCGAAGCCCTTAGTATTCACATATTGAGTTTTAACTCATATCCACTAGATAATAAGTGTAACACCCCAAATTTTTGATAACATTATTCAGGAGATTTAATTAGATAAATTAAATAGAATAACATAAATGTGAAGTGATAAGGGAATTGAGACTTGAATTAATTTAATTAAGGCCGAGCCTAATATAAAATTAATTGGCTTAAGAATGGGTTTTGGTTAATTAAATTAAGCACCTACCATTGTTTTATTTTAGCCTTCAAAGGAGTTAAAGCATATGCTTTTGAAAGAGTTTTTAAAAGGTTTCGAAAGGGTTGCCATTAACTTAAGTTTGCTTTCGAATGGGTTCCTTTACTTATGAAAGAATGTTTTGAAAGAAGGGGTTTCGACCTAGTCGAAACCCTACTGCCGTTCTATAGCCTTTCGATGGTATTAAAGATATTAATGCAGTCGAAAGGTACTTTGTTTTATAATTTTAAGCCGCTTCATGTAGCTTTCTAAAAGGGTTAGGGGTTTCGAAGGCAATGATTTCGAAATGGGTTTTGACACTAATCTTCTAATATTTTACCCAGATGTTTTATGCTTTCGAAAGAGATGGTGCCGATGCAATCAGGTTTTCCCCAATATTATTATATGATAAAGGATGGTTTCGAAAGAGTTGCTTTCACCTATATTCACTTTGACCCAAATAATTTTTTAAGTACAAACCCAATACCTTCGAAAGGGGGACTTTCAATGATTTTGGAAGGGTTACTTCCAATGGTGTCGAAAGGGGCACTTTCAACTGGTTTCGAAGCTATGCTTCTAAAGTTAAATACTAATACTTTAATACAACCAAAACGTTTTGAAAGGAAGGTTTTAAAGTATTACAAAGGTAGAAGCCTAATGTTTTGAAGATAGATTTTAATGCTTTCGAAGGAGGTTATCCTATGAAGTCGAAAGCACGATTTCGAAGGTATCGAAAGGTTTAGCAACCCAAACTCAGTTTTAAAAGGAAAAACCAATGGCTAAAATTAAAGGAGTTTATGTAATGGTTTTGAGAAGAATATTTCTTTGATAAAATAATAGGTTAAGGTATTAACCATGTTTTACATTAAACCCACAAGAGTGGTATTGTTATGACTACTTCTTTAAATATAAGTATATTTGCATTATAAGTGACCCATAACTACATTTGGGGGATAAAGGGAAGAAGAACCAGCTAGGTTGAACCAATAGTGAATTTAAATTAAGTTAACTCATGAATGAATAGAATTGCATCCAGGAGGTCAGGAAGACTAGAATATAGGATGATAAAATATATAAAAGAAAGATATTGGCAGGGGCTAATAGGTTCTCCGTAAGTCCATGAAAACTGTGTATAGGAAAAGATATCGGCAGGGGCCAATAGATTCATAGTGAGCCTATGAAAACTATGCATAAAGGAAAATGTCAGAAAGATAGATTCATAGTAAGCCCATGAAAACTATGATTTGATACTAGCAGGGGCCAGTAGGTTTGTAGTTAGCCCATGAAAACTATATCCGGATGAAATATTGACAGATGTCAATAGGTTCCTAGTCAGCCCAAGAAATCTAGGGTAGGAAGAGAGGATATTGGAGCCACCAATAGGTTCCTAGTAAACCCATCAAAACTGGGATAAGAGTAAAGATATTGGAGTTACCAATAGGTTCTTAGTGATCCCATGAAAACTATGTAACTGGACAGGGAGTCCTTTAATATTTTACCGGTTCTTAGTCAGCCCATGAAAACTATTAGGTTAATAGTAACCCTAGAAACTATAACTGTGACAGATAGTCAAAAATGAATAGGGATGGGTAATCCAAAGTTGATTCATTTGTTTTGCATATCACCATATTATACCGTTTTGAATTGTTTTAACCACTATGGATGCAAAAGCACAGTTTATGGTTTTATAAAGGTTTTTGGATACTAGTGAGGGGAAAACCCATTCCGCTAAGCGGCGTAGTATCACTAGATATCTAAATGATTTGAGATGGTATTATTATTCATACCAGGATTTATGTCTGACTTGAAGTTTATGTTTTTCCCTTAAACTCTCGGGTACTCAATTGATTTTGAGTAGTTTGAGAGTTGAGGTTTTTAGGTACCTCTTAAGACGAACAAGCTTTCGGAGACGTGCATGAGGCATAATAGCTAATTAGAGCTCTCTTTTCTTTTGATTCCCCTGTGTTGTTTGTAATGGCAAAGTTTTTATATTGCCTGAATATACTCTGATCATCTAAGAGGGCATCTTCATATGTCTCTCTTGGCGTATGTTGTAATAAATATATTTTCTTTGAACGTGATTTGCGAATTTGGGATTATGTAATGAATTGGAAATATTATGAAATGAAATGTGATTCTGTTTGAAGTTTAATTTTTTTCCATATTCATGTGTTTTTATGTATCAATGAATCTAACACCACCGGTCGTCGAGGATTAATTACTATGGATGACTACAGCATTCGCAGCCGCGGATGTTACAAGTTGGTATTAGAGCATAGGTTTATGAAACTTTAAAAGAAAGTTAAACCTAAAAGATTTTCAAATATAATCCAATGAATTTGAAAATATGATCGGGGTTTGGGTTAACGTTATATTATTGTACTTGTATTTGATATATATATATATATAAGTACGTGTCCCCCTCTCTCTTAGACCGTTCTTCTGTATCTTATTAAGAATCGTATGCAAATTTACAAGAAAGAAGATATGGAAGTAGGAAACGGAAAAGGAAATTTAGGTGGAGGAAGCACCACAACCAATGGAAACGCTCAACCTAATACCAGGAGGAACCAAGGTCGACAGGCTAATGCTGAAGCCAATGTAGATGTTGGAAATCCGCCAGTAGATGCAGGGATGGTGTATCAGTTGTTAGCTAATCTTTTGTAAGCTAGAGTTGTTGATAATGTTGGAGGAGCTAATCATGTGGCTCCAGTTGGGAATAACTATGCTAAGCTAAGCAGAGACTATACCAGTCTGGGTGGAAAGCCGTTTATTGGAATGGAGGATGCTGTTGAAGTTGAGGATTGGCTATTGCACTATGAAAGTATCTTTACTGATTTAGGCTTGGATGATGGACAAAAGAGGAGGCTGGCCTCTAGGTAGTTGCAAGGGGCAGCACTTCACGAGTGGAAAGTGTTACTATCGGAGTTATGGAGGAAGAGCTGACATGGGCTGATTTCAAAAGGAGGTTTGAGCAGAGGTTTTGTCTGAGGTTGCTAAGTCGGCATTGATGAGGAAGTTCATGGATCTAGTTCAAGGAGAGATGTCAGTGATCTAGTATGCTGCTACGTTTGATGAGCTGTCTCGATATGGATATGCTATGGTTGACACTGACGTTAGAAGGAATGAGAGGTTCATTCAGGGACTGAGACTTGAGCTTGCTAGAATGACCATGACCCATATCCGAGAACCTTGTAATGTGGCAGTAGAGATGGCCATTCGCTATGAAGAGATGCCTGTTGTTTCTACTATGGAGAAGCCAGTTGAATCTCAGGGTCCTCAGTGACGAAGAGGAAATTCTTTAAGAAGAAAGGAGCCCAGAAAGAGGATGCTGCTAAGAAGGCAAAGGATGATTTGGTATGCTACAAATGTGACAAGAAGGGTCATTATGCAAGTGAGTGCCACTCAGGCAAGGAAAAGAAGGGTGTGGACAAGAAGAATGTGAAATGCTTTAATTGTGATCAAGTTGGGCATTATACAAACCAGTGTCCAGAGCTAGCTAGGGCAGACAAAGGCAAAGTTTTTGTTGTTGGATCATCAGCTAAGCCTACTGCAGCTGATAAAGGGAAGACTGTGATGGAAGGTACGTTCTTGATTCAGAGTGTACCAGTTAGGGTACTTTTTGATACCGGTGCATCACATTCATTTATATCCTAGTATTTGATTGATAGGTTATGCTTAGAACCCCCATACCTTGTTACTTCCTTAAGGGTTGCAAATCCAATAGGAGGGTATGCAACTCTGGGGATGAGATGTGACCAGTTAGAACTTGATTTGTTAGGCCATAAGTTTGCATGCAGTTTGTACGTATACGATTTCAAAGATTTCAGAATCATTTTGAGTATGGATTGGTTGAGGAGGTATGAGGCCGGGATATTTTGCCGAGATGGGGAGATATCTTTAAGGCACCCTGATAGTCATAACCGAATTATATTCTCAGTAGAGAATTCTGACCGGAGTAGTTGTGCTTTGATAAGTGCAATGGAAGTGGGAGAAGAGCTAAGTCAAGTTCGAATTGCAAGAGAGTTTGCAGATGTATTTGAGCCAGTCACAGGACTACCATCGAAACGAGCTAGTGAGTTTCAGATAGATCTTGTGTCAGGAGCTGAACCTGTGAGTAAACCACCTAGTAGAATGACACCGACTGAGATAAAGGAATTGAAGGTGAAGCTAGTGGATCTAGAAGGAAGGAATTTTATTAGACCAAGAAGTTCGCCTTGGGGAGCGGCCACAGTATTCGTGAAGAAACCAAATGGGTCGTTAAAAATGTGTATCGACTATCGTAAGTTGAACGAAAGGACTAAGTACCCTCTCCCAAGGATAGATGATCTGTTTGATCAGTTGAGTGGAGCCAGAGTGTTTTCCCAGCTGGATTTGGCGACAGGGTTCCATCAGTTGAGAGTGGTGAAGGACATTATTCCTTTGACAGCATTTCAAACTAGATATGGTTTGTATGAATGGTTAGTAATGCCATTCAGGTTGACTAATGCACCTGCTTTGTTTGTGGATTTGATGAACCGAGTCTTTCGAGAGTATTTGGATAGATTCATGTTGGTGTTTATTGATGACATTTTGGTATAATCTAAGGATGAATGAGAGCATGAAGTTCATCTTAGAGTAGTGCTAGAGACGCTGAGGCAGAATCAGCTAAAGGCGAAGTTTTCCAAGTGTCATTTTTGGAAGAAAGAGGTTAAGTTTCTTGGTCACGTGGTTTCAAAGAAAGGATTGTCAGTCGATCCAGATAAGATCGAAGCTGTGAATAATTAGAAGAGACCAGAGATGGTGACCGAGATCAGAAGTTTTCTTGGACTTGCTGCCTATTAGCGAAGATTCATTAAGGATTTTTTGCGGATAGCGACGCCTTTGACTAAGCTTGCCAGGAAGGAAGTGAAGTTTGTTTGGTCCGACAAATGTGAGGAAGCATTCCTTAAGTTAAAGCATTTGTTAACCAATGCTCCAGTGTTAGTAGTTCAAGATGGAAACCAAGGGTTGGTAGTGTACACTGATGTATGTGGGACTGGATTGGGAGCAATGTTGATGCAGAGGGGCAAAGTCATTGCCTATGCATCTAAGCAGCTTAGACCACACGAAGTAAGATATCCTACTCATGACTTAGAATTGGCTGCGGTTATTTTTGCCTTGAAGATTTGGAGGCATTATCTCTTGGGAGAGAGATTTGAGTTGTATACCAATCATAAGTCTTTAAGATATATATTCTCTAAGAAAGGGTTGAATATGCAACGGTAGAGATGGCAAGAATTTTAGGCTTCTTATTATTTTGGTATAGAATATACCCCAGGGAAAGGTAATAAGGTAGAATATGCTCTTAGCAGAAGACATCAAAATGTGGTGTTGTCTATGTTGGCAGAATGGAAGGATCTAGAAGCTTTGGCCAGTTGCGGTGTGCAGTTAAGATCAACTGCTAGTTCTAGTCAAAGTACTGCCATGTTGTCTTTTTTAGAAGTTCGACCAGTGTTGATCAAGAGAATTTCTTCTAAGTAGAAGGAGGTCTTGTATTAGCCGAGAAGATTAAAAGGCTTGAAGTAGGAACTGAGGTCGATGATTTGAAGGATTTTTTTCTTGACTAGAAAGGATGGTTGAGAAAGAAGGGACGATTGTGTGTTCCAGATGTTGAGAACTTGAGGAGAGATGTTCTTGGGAAATGTCATCGATCCAAGTTTACGATTCCTCCTGGAGGTACCTAGATGTATCAAGATATGAAGAGGAGCTTCTATTGGGAAGGCATGAAGAAGGATGTTGGCTTATGGGTTAGGCAGTGTGTAAACTGTCAACAAGTGAAAGCCGAACATCAGAAGCCAAGTAAGTTACTTTAGCCTCTAGATATTCCAGTTTGGAAATGGGATTCGATATCCATGGATTTTATAGATGGGTTGCCAAGGTCAATTATAGGAAATGAGAGTATATGAGTTATTGTGGACAGGTTGACTAAGAGTGCCCATTTCATTCCAGTAAAGTCGACCAAGACGACACCTATTTTTGTGAAGTTGTTCATGAAGAACATAGTTAGACTTCATGGAGTTCTTAGTAGCATAGTCAGTGACAGAGATGATTTATTCACTAGTGAATTCTGGAAGAGTCTACAGGATGTGTTAGGCACTAAGCTCAAGGTGAGTCACCCACAGACGGATGGGCAGACAGAGAGAGTCAATAAGGTACTTGAAGATTTGTTGAGAGCTTGTGTGTTGGATTTCGGTGGATCTTGGGAGGATCACCTACATTTGGTTGAGTTTTCCTATAACAATAATTATCAGACTAGTATAGTAATGGCGCCTTTTGAGGCTTTGTATGGAAGGCCACGCAAATCCCTTGTATGTTGGTTGGAGACTGGAGACAGATTGGTCGTATGTCTAGATTTGGTTAGGGAGGCGTCAGAGAAGATTCAGTTGATCCGAGAACGAATGAAGGAAGCTTAATCCAGATAGAAGAGTTACACAGATAAGAGGCATAAATACCTAGAGTTCTCAGTCGGAGACAGGGTTTTTATTAAGGTATCACCGATGAAGGGTGTGGTACGGTTAGGAAAGTCAAGGAAACTGACACCGAGATATGTTGGTCCATTCCAGATTATAGAGAGGATTGGAAAGTTCACATATAGAGTAGAATTGCCAAGCAGTATGGCAGGTGTTCATAATGTATTTCATGTGTCTCATCTTCGCAAGTATGTGCAAGATCCAGCGGCTACTATTCCTCTGATAGGGTTGGAAGATCTAGTAGTAGAGCCTAATTTGACTTTTGTTAGAAAACCAGTTCTGGGTTGTAGCGAGAGATGAAAAAAGATTGAGGAACAAGACAGTCAAGTTGGTGAAAGTTCAGTGGAGCGACAACGAGAAGGACTGTACTTGGGAGACAGAGGACAGGATTAGAGATACTTATCCTGATATGCTTTGAGGGTATGTCTATATTAGATTTATATAGATAATTCCTAGTCAGGTGGACTAGTATGGTTGTTAGGAGTCGTTACAGATGATTGCTATATTTGGTATTTAGTCCTTACTGAATTTCGAGGACGAAATTCTTTAAGGAGGGGAGCCTATAACACCCTTAATTTTTGATAACATTATTCAGGAAATTTAATTAGATAAATTAAATAGAATAATGTAAATGTTAAGTGATAAGGGAATTGAGACTTGAATTAATTTAATTAAGCTCGAGCCAAATAAAAATTAATGGGATTAAGAATGAGTTTATGGTTAATTAAATTACGTAAGGATATATTAGGAATTGCCGCCCATAACCCATACCCACATATATATTTCGTTCCTACCATTTCATTCCTTACTCACGTCATTTTGAAATGCAAAAATCAAAAGCATAAGAACGGCCAGCTATTAAGAGAAGAAGAAAAATTCAAATTAAAGCTAGAGAATCAAGCTTAGGGGAAATCAATCTCAATCCAATCTCCTTATCTAAATCAAGGTGAATAATAATTCTATATCTATTTTTTTTTGAATCATATATTTTCGGATTTAAGGGTAAATTCATTTTTATGATATATTAGATGATGATATGCTTGATTTATAGTTTACATGGTTTAAACAAGATTGTTTAAAAGATGTTTGCACGGTTTTAGGTCAAAACCGAGATTTAATGATGTTTAAATGCCACGGGAAAATTTTATGTTATGAGAAACATGATTTTAGAGTTTGGTTTTAATTTTGATAATTTTCCAAGCTATGGAAAGATTATTATGAATTTTCAAAGGAAAATATGGTTATTTGGGTTTATAAATTTATTATGGAAAATATATTAAGAATTTGGGTCCAGAATTTTGATATGTTAGATAACATGATTAAAGTGAATTTTTGGAATTTTTGAAGATTTTTCCAAAGTGATTTGCTATATAAATTAAATTATTTTATAAAAGGGACTTCTTTGCAAAATTAGTTTTGTTTAATGGAAGGGCTTATTTGATTAACATAACCATGGTTTAGATCTGAGATTAGCAGCAGTTACTTTGGTAAAGAATTTGAAAAGTTAAGGCAACCAATCCGGTGTTGACATGTGGCAGGTTAGTTAGAAAAAGAATTGCTTTAAGTGGTATTAAACCTGGTTTACTCAGAAAAGAGGGTTCCGCCTACTTTGGGAAGTACCTTTCAACACAGAAGCTTTCGCCTTCAACCTAGTCGAAACCTACAATGTCGAAACCAATACACAAGGTATCACAATGATGGTACGTAGTGGATTAGAGAAAGGTAAAAGGTAAGGTGTCAAAAGCATAGCTACCGAAGAAGTCGATGCCTTGGTTTGTTTGTAAAAAAAAGCGTATGCCTTTTTTTTGGTTTTAGCCTTTGAAGGAATCAAAGCATATGGTTTTGAAAGAGTTTTTAAAAGGTTTCGAAAGGGTTGCCATTAACTTAAGTTTGCTTTTGACTGGGTTCCTTTACTTCTAAAAGAATGTTTTGAAAGAAGGGGTTCCGACCTAGTCGAAACCCTTTTGTCGTTCTATAGCCTTTCGATGGTATTGAAGATATCAATGCAGTCGAAAGGTACTTTGTTTTATAAGTTTAAGCCGCTTCCTGTAGCTTTCTAAAGGGGTTAGGGGTTTCGAAGGCAATGGTTTTGAAAGTGGTTTTGACACTAACCTTCTAATATTTTACCCAGATGTTTTATGCTTTCGAAAGAGATAGTGCCAATGCCATCAGATTTTCTCCAATATGATTATATGATAAAGGATGGTTTCGAAATAGTTGCTTTTTCCTATATTCACTTTGACCCAAACAATGTTTTAAGTATAAACCCAATACTTTCGAAAGGGGGACTTTCAATGATTTCGGAAGGGTTTAAATGGTGTCGAAAGGCATACTTTTAACTGGTTTCGAAGCTATGCTTCTAAGGTTAAATACTAATACATTAATGCAATCAAAAGGTTTCGAAAGGAAGGTTTTAAAGTATTATAAAGGCATGAGCCTAATGTTTTGAAGATAGATTTTAATGCTTTCGAAGGAGGATATCCTATGAAGTTGAAAGTAAGGGTTCGAAGGTATCGAAAGGTTTTGCAACTCAAACTCAGTTTTAAAAGGAAAAACCCATGGCTAAAATTAAAGGACTTTATATAATGGTTTTGAGAAGAAACTTTCTTTGATAAAATAATAGGTTAAAGGTACTAACCATGTTTTATATTAAACCCACAGGAGTGGTATTGTTATGTTATTATGATTGTTACTTCAAATATAAGTATATTCACATTATAAGTGACCCATAACTGCATTTTGGGGATAAAGGGCAGAAGAACCAGCTAGGTTGACCCTATAGTGAATATAAATTAAGTTAACTCGTGAATGAGTAGAATGGCATCTAGAAGGTCAGGAAGACCAGAATATAGGATGCTAAAATATATAAAAGAAAGATATTGGCAGGGGCCAATAGGTTCTTAGTATGCCCATGAAAACTGTGTATAGGAAAAGATATCGGCATGGGCCAATAGGTTCATAGTTAGCCCATGAAAACTATGTATAAAGAAAAATGTCAGAAAGAAAGGTTCATTATAAGCCCATGAAAACTATGATTTGATACTGGCAAGGGCCGGTAGGTTTGTAATTAGCCCATGAAAACTATATCCGGATGAAATATTGACAGATGTCAATAAGTTCCTAGTCAGACCAAGAAAACTAGGGTAAGAAGAGTGGATATTGGAGCCAACAATAGGTTCCTAGTCAACCCATGAAAACTAGGATAAGAGTAAAGATATTAGAGTTACCAATAGGTTCTTAGTGATCCTATGAAAACTATGTAACTGGACAGGGAGTCCTTGAATATTTTACCGGTTATTAGTCAGCCCATGAACACTATTAGGTTAATAGTAACCCTAGAAACTATAACCGTGATAGATAGTCAAAAATGAATAGGGATGGGCAATCCAAAATTGATTCATTTGTTTTTCATATAATCTTACTATACTGTTTTGAATTGTTTTAACCATTATGGATGCAGGAGCACAGTATATGGTTTTATAAAGGTTTTAGGATACTAGTGAGGGGAAAACCCGTTCCGCTAAACAGCGTGGTCGCATTAGATATCTAAATGATTTGAGATGGTAGATTATTATTCATACCAGGCTTTATGTCTGACTCGAAGTTTATGTTTTCCTCTTAAACTCTCAGGTACTCAATTGATTTTGAGTAGTTCGAGAGTTGAGGTTTTCAGGTACCTCTTAAGACGAATAAGCTTCCAGAGACGTACATGAGGCATGATAGCTATTTAGAGCTCTCTTTTCTTTTGATTCCGCTATGTTGTTTGTAATGTCATAGTTGTTATATTGCCTGAATATACTCTGATAATCCGAGGGGGCATCTTCATATGTCTCTCTTGGCATATGGTGTAATAAATATTTTCTCTGAACGTGATTTACGAATATGGGATTATGTAATGAATTGGAAATACTATGAAATGAAATGTGATTTTGTTTGAAGTTTAATTTTTTTTCCATATTCATGCATTTCTGTATATCAATGAATCTAACACCACTGTATTTAGTTGTCGAGGATTAATAACTATGGATGACTACAACATCCGTATCCGTTAGTTTTAGGCCTCCAAGTAGGGGGATGTTACAATAAGTGCCTACCCATTCGACGAGGTCGGAATCCTTCCAGATCAATTGTTTCCAGAAACCATTAAGTTACAACTTTGGCCATCTTGTCTGCATCGAAATGTGGATTCGACAGGTTTCCATACCAACCAATTCGAAAGGATTTTCTGAAAGAAGAACTAGCCTTTCGACTGCGTCAAAAGGTGTCGAAGAGGTGTTTTCGGCCATCTTCACCTGTCCGAGAAGCATTGGCTACTTTCATTCGTTCGAAAGTATCACTCATACTCAAACCTTATTTTTAGGTGTTGACATGTTTTCTTGTCAATATTTTTGGTGTTAGAAGGAGGGCTTGAACCTCCAATCCCCGATAACTTTCATCATTAATTAATTGCATAAAGCCCTTCATTCAAAAGAATAATGTAACGACCCTTAAATTTTAATAGTCTTAATAACGTAATTAACTGAAATTTTGTGAAATTTTAAATAATTAAATTTTGAAATAAAAATTTAATGTTTGGAATACGTTTACTTAAACATAGCAAATGGTAAATTTTCAGCACATAATATGGAAGTTTATTTTATCGTGTGATTTTATTTCAATTTAAATCAGTTAATATTTGATGATAATAAAATATTTTCCAAATCTGAATATTTTATATAATAAATTTGTAAATTATCTTCTGAGTGAGACGTCATATTTCGTTTTGTCGAATTCAAACTTCTATAGCTCCGTTTATCTTATTATCTGCATTTTGCAGCATTTTCGGTAGCGAAAATTCAAGTTTTTATAACTCGATCAAATCGCTGATACCTGTGTATCATTCTATTCGCCTCGTCGTACTGATCTTCGCATTTTATTTATTTCCGTATTTTGAGGTCCGGTACAAGACGGAAACGATGATATCAGTCCGTTGTAACGGTACCAAAATAGTGACTTTCCATTTTCCCTTGGTTTCAAATTTGAAACGTACAGCCCAAACAAAAATAAATTGCTTTAATTATTTCACTTGATTCAAGCGGCTGACCGTTGCCCTTTTCCTTGATTTACATTTATATGCGGTACCTTTTCATTTTGAGACTGTTCACAAAAGAGGTACGTTTATGCTCTTCTCCTCCACCGCTGTTTTCATTCTTCTTTCAATTTCTTTTTTTTGCCAAGTTTTCTCTTTCCCATATATCACAAAGTATCATATCACTGCTTTCACTTTATACATATATATGCTGTCACAAATACATTTTTCACTGTTGGTCCAAAATCTTTGCAAAAAAATCATTTTCTTTTTTTTGTTTGTTTTAGTTCCAGCTATCAAAAGTTTAGGCCAAAACCTCCTTTTTTTTCTTTTTTTTATGATTTAAATTTCATTACATATGTTGTTGTTTAACACGTATGTTGTTTTCAAATACATAAGGTTGTCACTCTTTATCTTTGGGTTTTGCCACTTATATATATTTTGCTATATATATGAACTTCCTCTACTACTTTAGTGAACTTGTTATATTGGTTGAAATCTTTAGGCCTATAGGATTTGTCAGTGAGTAAGCTTTATATACTGTATATATATGCGCCGAGCATATACATCTGGGAAGAAGAGTACTCATTTCGTATCTGATATATATATATATATATATATCATATGCCTATATTCCACAAAGATGTTTATATGTCTTGTTCGAAGTTGTAGTGGAGTAGCTGCATGTTGGCCCTGCACGAAAAAAAGAAAAGATTTTATACGTGTTGCATAAGTAAGCTAGAACAGGGACTATATATATTACAGTTAGAACAGGGGTATGTTGCTTGTATTATATATATAGTGTATATTTCTTTTGTTTTGTTTAAATTATCTACTGTGTATATATATGTTAACTGAGGTGGGAATCTATCCTTAAATCTAAGTTTATCTCTTTAGTGTATGCAACATCTATATAAGTATATACTTTTGCCATTTATACATGTCTATACCTTGTCAAAAAAAATTGCATCTATAATAGTCGACAAAAGTAAAACATATGTATATATATATACATACGTATATATTTGTTTATTTCCATCGATTTATTTGTTAGTCCATGAGTTGATGGTTTTGATGACAACAACCTTAGAATAAGATTATAAAATATAAATACTAACATTATAGTTTAGATATATATGTATATGCAGGATTTAACCATGTAGGTACCAAGAATGAAGACTGTACAGTATAGAGATTCAAGATATCAGAATTGAAGACTCATGAGTATCAAGATTATCAAGAGTTCAGGATTTCAAGATAAGTATTGAGTCTAGAATTATGTTAAAACTTCACAATAGCACTGAAATCTTCACTCCATTTTTCTTTTGGGATGGAACCCATTTCTACCTTTTTAGTGGCTTACAAACCCACGACAAGTAGCTTACAAACCTACGACAAGTGGCTTACAAACCCACGAACATCCTGGTTTTGTACAAGTTCTCGAGTCCTGATATGATGAGATATTCTGCAGGAAGAAGCTTGCAAAACTACTTCAAAATGATTTTCAAAACTACTTCAGAATGATTTTCAAAACTGCTTTTCAAAATGTTTTAGCCTTAAAAATTTATTTTCAAATGATTTTCAAAAAGATGTTTTAGCCTGAAAATATTCTTTGTTTTTGTTAAACTTGTGTTTTTAAACTTTGTTTGTTTTAAACTATCTTTATACTTAGATTTAAATATAAAATTATAGTAAAATTATATATATATTATTCTCTATATTTATCTATGTATTTTATCTATAGTCAAGTATATTTATAAAGTTTAAAAAGCTTTTAATATAAGATAAAGGTTATTTTCAAAGAAAATCAAATCTTCAAAATTTCCTTTGGGATGTCGCCATGTCCTAGTACCCCATGTCGACATAGTGTTAGTTAGATTCAAAAATTTGAATTTCAAAAGAAGTGTCTATTCGCCATAACCTTTCACGAATGGACATGACTGTTGTTCTTCTATAAATAGGGGTTAGTTTCAATGAATTTTATATCAGATTTTCTGGGTTTTCACTTCTCTTCTTCTTCCACATTTTCTTATTCAAAATCCTATCATCACTCTGCCGAAATCAACATTGAATCTAACTAGATTATCTTTGGTTTGATTCTCTATCACTATCTCAATAAGATCCAAGTGCTATTCAGAGTTATAGGCTTCTTTGTAATCTATCTAGCGAGAAAATGTGTGATTGTAGCCTTGGAAATCAATCAAGCGAGAAAAGGTGTGATTGTAGTCTTGGAAATCAATTGGGTGAACTTATTGCCCCGGAAATCAAGTATCTCTACCCAGAGGATTGTGATTCTGGAGGGTGTACCTCGTAGCCTTGAAACCGAGGGTTGTAATTGTCGAATTGCTTTTGAAAGGAAATCTGTACTTAGTTGTGTGGGACTGGATGTAGGGTAACTCCGAACCAGTATAAAATCCGATGTGTTCTTTCCTTTACTGCATTTACTTTATTTCTGCATCTGTGTTTGTTTCTGTGATTATATCTGTGTCTGAATATTACATACATTTGTGTTCAAATTAACATAAACTCAAAAAGATTTAGTAATTTCTTATAAACACTATTCACCCCCCTCTAGTGTTATTCCTAGCCTTAAGATCCATATTTCGCATTTCTCACATTTGGTATCAGAGCAAGGTTTTCAAAAGTTTCATAATCTGAATTTTGAAAAGTTTTCTAAATGGCTACCAACACTGGTACTGTTTCTAACACTAGTTCATTTGTAGAAGGTCAGTCTACTGCCAGACCACCACTTTTTAATGGCAGTAACTATGCATATTGGGCATGTAGGATGAAAATATATTTACAATCTGTAGGATTAGATACTTGGAATATCACACAAACTGAATATTCTGAACCCACAACTAATTTTGCATAGTGGATCACTGAGCAAAAGACTGTTGCACAAAATAATTCTAAAGCAATGAATATTCTGTTTTGTTCACTTGATAGGAATGAATTTAATAGAGCGTCAGTTTGTAAGTCTGCATATGAAATCTGGAAAACTTTACAAGTTACTCACGAAGGAACAAGCAAAGTTAAACAGACCAAAATTTCCATGCTCACAAATCAGTTTCAGTTATTTAAAATGAATACTAATGAGTCTATTTCAGATATGTATAGTCAATTTTAAGATATTATGCATTCTTTAATATCCTTGGGAAAGGAATTTTCGGAAGAAGATCAAGTCAGAAATTTTTTAAATTCTCTCACTCCAGAATGGGATCAAAAGACACTTGCAATTGAAGAGGCAAATGACATCAGTACCTTAAAGATAGAAGAATTGATTGGAAATCTAATGTCGTTTAAAGTCCAAATGATCGGGAGAAGAGAAAGCAAAGCATCTAAAAAGAAATCAATGGCATTCAATGCATTAACCGATGGATCAGACTCAAACAGTGATAATGATGAAGAGATAGCATTTATGTCCAGGAATTTTCGGAAATTCCTGAAATATAGAAAGATGGATAATCTCAAGAGAAACAACTATAAGAATTCTGGAAATCAGAATGCAGTGCCAAACAATGTCAAATGTTTCAACTTTGATGAACCAGGCCATATCAAAAGAGACTGTCCGTATCCAGAAAGGCAGAATCCTCCTATAAACAATGATTCAGTAAAGAAACGGAAGCGTGCATTTACTGCTACTCTAGATGACTCAGACTCGGCCTCAAGCGATGATGATCAGAAGACAGATAACTCAAATTTGTGTTTCACGGCAGTTTACGACTTCAACAAATTCAAGGAAACGGACTCAGAAAAAGGTACACATTTGCAATACAATTGATTGAAATTGCATGCTTAGAATTAGATGATTGATTGCTTGATTGATTGATTTTGAATTGGTGTGTTGATTGAATTTTAAATTTATTTTTTATTTTTTATTATTATAATTTTATTATAATTCTATTTTTATTATTATTATTTTTTAATAACATAATAATATTTTCTGGAATATACTATAACAATACTCCAGAAAGATATATATATATATATATATAGACATTAAAATAATAAGTATATATATATATTAGAATTCTTAGGAAAAATAAATCATAGAAATTCACAAGCATATGTGGACATGGTCCCTACCCTGATGTCGACATAGGTACCAGAATTTAAAATTCAAAATTTGAATTCAAATGGTTGAATTTCCCTCCACCTTTTCACTTCATTCAATACTCTGAAAAGGCATCTTTTGACCAGAGAACATGTCTTTCAAAAATCTATTTATTCACTATCTTTTATTACAACTTTTCACTTTCATTTTCAAATTCAAACTCTCCCTTCAAAACTCCAAGCTCTCTACTCTCTACTTTAATGGCTTCTTCAAGCAACCCCTCCACCATGAGACTTTCTAGAAACTTGAAAGAGCAACTCCTCAATAATTCGAAGGCAATATCATACATCAATTATGCTAATTATGGAAAAGTCCATCCCAGAAAGTTTGCTATTTTTCAAGATTTTGCTTCTTATGAAATTGATACACTTTTTGCAAACAATCAAATTCTTAGTCTTGTTGATTCTTCTCAAAATGATTTTGTTTGTTACCTAAATCTTGTTAGAATTTTCTATGCAAATCTCAATCGAGAATTTTATGAAGGAAATGATAATAAAATTTGGAGTAGTGTCAAAGGCACTAGAATTGTTTTAAATTGTGATTCTTTGGGTACCATTCTCAATTGCAAGAATACGGGAATGGATCTTTCTAGTTTTCAAATCGATGAACATGATCGTGAGACATTTCATCATATTTTTAAAGGAGATGAAAACTTTGAATTTAAAAACCAAAACTTTCATCCTAAAGCAAGAATTTTCAATCTTCTTTTACAACATACTTTGACCCCAAGATCGGGAAATTTTAACAATCCTACTTCAAAAGTGTGCAAAGCACTTTTTGCTATTTTCGGAAATTATGATATCAATTGGGCGCAAGTTATTTTGGATGAACTTCATCCTAAAAATTTTGAAATGGGAGAAAACACATTATATCATGGAATTTACCTTACTCGGACTTTTAACTATTTTGGAGTAAATTTCAAAGGAGAAGAATTTATTTCAAGAAAAGTTTTTTATATATCAAACATTTCTCTCATGAAATCCCATATGTTTTTCAACTTTATGAAACTCTTGCCGAAAAGGAAGAGCATTTGGCTCATGAAGAAATGGAAGAAGAAGAAGAAGAAGAAGAAGAAAGGGATGAAATGGAAATAGAAGAAGAAGAAGAAGAAGGTGAAACATCCCTAGAAAGTATTGAATATCCCTCCAATCCTACCAACAAAACCCTTCTCAAAAACCAAAAGATTATTGTTGAGAATCTATGGGTTCTTAAAAGATCCGTTAGTAAGAAGTTGGACAAAATATCATCCAAGATGAACAAGTTTTTCTCCAAAGTCTGCAAGAAACTTGGATTATCTTCATCTTCATCATCCTCTACTAGTTCTATATTTTCATATCACGTCGAATTAGTTTAAGTTTGTTTTAATTTGAGTGTTTATGTAGTTCTTTATGATTAATCACTGTATCACTCTTCTATGCAATGAAATTGAATTTCCTTTCTGTTATCTAGCTTATCTTATCTCTTGAATAAATGTTAGCATATTATATAAATATATATATATATACACAATTATTCACAAAATCAAAATTACCATCAAATTTCATTGCCTTATGTCGACATACCCCCTTGACCATGTCGACATATATATACCCATTTCTTCCTGAATTCATTACTGAATATTATTTCTTATCTATTCTATCTCTCATTCTTCTCACAATTTCAAAAATGGCTAATCCAATTCATACTTATCCGAGAATCTTGAAGAAACTCTTAATTCATTCAAGAATATTCTCTCGTTCATTATTCATAACCAGCGACACTTAGAATTGAGTCAAATGCAGATGATCAAGGAGCAAGAAAGGCATTTCGAGGCAATTCGATGGATGATTTCTTCCCTGCACAAGGATGATAATGAAGCACATCCTCCCATCTCTCTCACAAATGACAATGAAAATTGGGATGCCATCAAAGCAGACCCTATTTTCGGAGAAGAAGGATGGGTGGAAGTTCCTCGTAATGTTTAATTTGTTTGCCTTATTACTTTGTTTGAATTGATTGCTTTGATTGAAATTGGTTGTTTTGATTGATTTGATTTATACTTGGTGTGGTTTGATGATTGTATAAATATACATTGATATATTTATAATCGTTGATTGAATATCATGTCTATAAGTATAGTTATTTCTTAATATACTCTATTATAGTTTATTAATGCAGGTACTTCAGTACAAGAATGAGGGGGAGTTATATAGTTTAGAGTTTGTTTGTTTTTGTTGATGACAAAGGGGGAGAAATATAAAATAGGAGAGTTAGGCATAGATTAAGGGGGAGTTATTAGATTTAGGGGGGAGTTGTTAGGATAGAAGTAATATTTTATAAACAAAGGTTGTCATCATCAAAAAGGGGGAGATTGTTAGTCCATGAGTTGATGGTTTTGATGACAACAACCTTAGAATAAGATTATAAAATATAAATACTAACATTATAGTTTAGATATATATGTATATGCAGGATTTAACCATGCAGGTACCAAGAATGAAGACTATACAGTATAGAGATTCAAGATATCAAAATTGAAGACTCATGAGTATCAAGATTATCAAGAGTTCAAGATTTCAAGATAAGTATTGAGTCTAGAATTATGTTAAAACTTCACAATAGCACTGAAATATTCACTCCATTTTTCTTTTGGGATGGAACCCATTTCTACCTTTTTAGTGGCTTACAAACCCACGACAAGTAGCTTACAAACCTACGACAAGTGGCTTACAAACCCATGAACATCCTGGTTTTGTACAAGTTCTCGAGTCCTGATATGATGAGATATTCTGCAGGAAGAAGCTTGTAAAACTACTTCAAAATGATTTTCAAAACTACTTCAGAATAATTTTCAAAACTGCTTTTCAAAATGTTTTAGCCTTAAAAATTATCTTTTCAAATGATTTTCAAAAAGATGTTTTAGCCTTAAAATATTCTTTGTTTTTGTTAAACTTGTGTTTTTAAACTTTGTTTGTTTTAAACTATCTTTATACTTAGATTTAAATATAAAATTATAGTAAAATTTTATATATATTATTCTCTATATTTATCTATGTATTTTATCTATAGTCAAGTATATTTATAAAGTTTAAAAAGCTTTTAATATAAGATAAAGGTTATTTTCAAAGAAAATCAAATCTTCAAAATTTCCTTTGGGATGTCGACATGCCCTAGTACCGTATGTCGACATAGTGTAAGTTAGATTCAAAAATTTGAATTTCAAAAGAAGTGTCTATTCGCCATAACCTTTCACGAATGGACATGACTGTTGTTCTTCTATAAATAGGGGTTAGTTTCAACGAATTTTATATCAGATTTTCTAGTTTTTCACTTCTCTTCTTCTTCCACATTTTCTTATTCAAAATCCTATCATCACTCTGCCGAAATCAACATTGAATCTAACTAGATTATCTCTGGTTTGATTCTCTATCACTATCTCAACAAGATCCAAGAACTATTTAGAGTTATAGGCTTATTTGTAATCTATCTAGCAAGAAAAGGTGTGATTGTAGCCTTGGAAATCAATCAAGCGAGAAAAGGTGTGATTGTAGCCTTGGAAATCAATTGGGTGAACTTGTTGCCCCGGAAATCAAGTATCTCTACCTAGAGAATTGTGATTCTGGAGGGTGTACCTCGTAGCCTTGAAACCGAGGGTTGTAATTGTTGAATTGCTTTTGAAAGGAAATCCGTGCTTAGTTGTGCGGGACTGGATGTAGGGTAACTCCGAACCAGTATAAAATCTGGTGTGTTCTTCCCTTTACTGCATTTACTTTATTTCTGCATCTGTGTTTGTTTCTGTGATTATATCTGTGTTTGAATATTACATACATTTGTGTTCAAATTAACATAAACTCAAAAAGATTTAGTAATTTCTTATAAACACTATTCACCCCCCTAGTGTTATTCCTAGCCTTAAGATCCATATTCCGCATTTCTCACATTATCGTGCTAAAATCTACCTTCGTATTTTATCGCAACTAATTGATTTCGTGCCTGATTCATGCTGAGTCCGTTCCATTGTTCTTTTCCGTAGCTGTATTCCATCATTCTCTAGCCACGAAAGGTGAGCAATCACTCACGATTAACGTTCTTATATTTATTAAATTTGATTTCAATTGAAAAGACAATTGAAATATGCTACTAAATTGAACTGTAAATTTTTATGCTATTATCTGTATTGTTCACCTGTAGGATATGACACCATATCCTATTGTTATATTTTATTTAATTTGTTATTGATGATATATGCTTGTTGTTGATATTTTATATTTATTAGCATAACTGCTTTCACTCTGCAAGTTCCCTATTAGTATAGAATTCCCTATGGGTTGAAATGATACATACCCGAACGATTTTGTAGAATAAGGGAAAAACATTATGGGTTGAAATGATAAACCCAAGCGACTTTCATTGGATTGAATTTGGGATTGTGGGTTGAAAAGATATATACCCGTATATATTTAAATTGCGGATTGAAATGATAAATATCCGTATCACTTGACCATAGGATAGAAAATTGTATACAAGCACCGTTGGTCTGTATATATATATATATATTTTGAAAAATGATTTCCAAGGTTTTGAAAAGAAATATATGTGGTTTTAATAAATATTGATTCTAAGATATTATATCTTTAATATAGATTTGATGATAATTTTAAATAAACTGAGTTGGATAGAGAAATGGAAATAAATTTGAAATTTATTTGAATTTTTCTTAAATTAAACCGATTTGAACTTATTAAATTTGAGATTTTATAGATATGATTTATAACTTGATTTTTGATTTAAAGTGATTAAATGAAGATTTTAAGTAAATAAATTGAAGGGAATATTTAGTTTATATAAATTGTAATTTAAGGTTTTATTTAAATAATATTAGATTGACTAAGTGAATTTTTAAATATAAAATAATGGTAAAGTTGAATTTGAAATATAAATGAAATTAAGCTTTGAAATCTATTGAAATTGAAATTGTTAAAATTGTGGTTTATATATGTATTTGAAATCGATATAAATTTTAAATGGTTTTGAACTGAATTGAAATTTGTAAATTGAGATTAAATTTAATTGAATTTTGGGAATTCAAGTTGATCTGAATCTATTTGTGAAATTTGAGGAAACTATTTTATTTTACAATAAAGTATTTTAATATATAAAAATATTTTACTTTATGAATATATTTCATTTTAAACTATTTTAATATAAAACTATTTTCATATACTAATTATTTTAATATAAACTATTTTTAATTTATAACTATTTTATTATATAAACTATTTTATTATATAAACTATTTTATTTTATAATATATATTATTACATATACTATTTCATATATCTAAACTATTGAGTGGAAAGTGTTATGATTTCTAAAGTGCTATGATTTCTAAAGTGTTATGATTTCGAAATGGTTATAATTTTCGAAAGTGTTACGATTCTGGAAATGAATATTATCTAAACTGAATAATAATATCGAATTTGATATGGTTTTGAAATGAATATGATATTTTGAAATGACCATGGTGTTATAATAACGTTTGGTTGTTAAAGAGACCAGGATCGGATATTGTCATACTCTCTGCCAATACCGAAAACCACTTTAACAATTGTGTACATGGTGGAGATTCCAGAAATGAAGTAGGATGATTTGGTGACGATTCTATATGGCATGACGTGACCTTGACTCCCGTGAGTCAGCTTAGATGTGACTAAAATCAGGAGCTATACCGGGCCAAGTGAGGTCATTCCTCATATCGGGCACATTTCTTCGATACTATATTCTGACTTTGTGATTGATTTGGTGGCTACCCTCGATTTTGATTATGGGAGTGTGTCCAAGGTGGGCGGTAGTAGCTGTTATGCATTACCACCAGTCCGGGAGTGCAATTGGTATATCTACCCTGGCATCTCCTCGTGTGCCATGTTCACATGCCCTAGCGTGCCTTATACGAGTTTGTTTTGTACCGTACCTATGTGATGTCCTCTGGGTAAACCTCCAGTTTACAGAGGAGCGTACGGCATTGTATAGACTACGGGAATATATAAAATGTGTTCAGGGGGATATGGGTAACGCCTTAACGCTATTTTAATACCTTTTACTTTACTATAGACATATTATAATAGCGTATATTACTACATAGTAGATAGTTCCACGGATCCTTAGAAGATGGAGATCCCAAACATCCTTTAAGTTACTTGTATTTCAGTTGATTTTTCACTTGAGTTGGATTTATTGATATAAGAATGTTAATCCTGACTCGAGTGTTTTGTGTTTTGCTTTACGCTATGGTCAGATTGAGTGCCACAGCATTAGAGACTCACCTTTGGAGTTGGAGCTTTGCTTGGAGATCCATCTATATCTATTCAGCTTCCAGTTATCCAGTTGTTGGTTCAGACTTATCATCTGTTTGTATTCGAGACAACATTATATTTGAGATATTCTGTTGTATTTTATTTCAACTCTGTTATTTATCTATTCCGCTGCTTACTGTTGTAATACTCTGTGTTTGTGATTCTGTGATTGATTTATTTACTGTATATGCTGAGTTTTACCAAATAAAAATTTACAATCTGATATTTTGAGTAATTCAAGTCTGACATGTGCGGATGCGAATGGTTGAAAATACCGGGTCGTTACAAATAAAATGGTAAGAGCAAGAAATAATAACAAAAGACCAAGCAAAGAAGCTGCTTCACTGTCAGCTTTGGAAAATAACACAGTCCCAAACTTTAACTTAGAGAATATGGAAACTGGGTGACCTTCAACCATTATAAGGTTGGAAAGCAATGTGATCAAAGTCCAAAATCCACAACAACGAGTAATAGCAATGTAAGAATTTCTAGAAAGAGCTCCATCTCAAGACTAATTAAGGATTATGGAAGTAGAGGATGAAGCGCAACCTCCAAACGAGGTAATGGATCAAGAGTTAAACCAAGAAATTCATGCAAAAAGGTTCCCCGAGCACTTAAATAGTCCAATCCAAAGAAACAACAAAAGCTGCCATAGAAATGAAGACGACCAAGAAGACATCCTACACCATATAATGATCGACATGCTTAAAGAAAAGGGAATTTCTAACCCAGAGGAATATGTTACCCTGCACAAGACTCCCTTTTCGGAAGAAATAATGGCAACTAGTCTTCCTCCACACATCCAAATCCCTCCACTGAAATATGATGGGACTACTGATCCAGATGATCATCTTGTTGCTTTTGAAAACTGGACGAACTTATATAATGCTCCTGAGGTAGTTCGTTGTAAACTTTTCCCTGTTACTTTTCAAGGAGCAGCTATCAAATGGTACAAGAATTACCAAATGGAAACCATCTGTTCCTGGGAACAATTTTCTATATTCAAAGATACAACTATGGACTTTAGCTTGTTAGCAACGATTAGACAAAAACCAGGGGAAGTGCTGGGTGAATACTTGAATAGATTCAGCACCGAAGGATTAAAAGCGGAAAGTACAACCGATACAGGAAAGCTTATGGCATTTCGATCAGGGTTAATCGAACAAACCCCTTTTTGGAAAGCCCTTTATGTTAATGGATGTAGAGATCTACAACATTTCTTTCTTCGAGCTGAAAAGTTTATTTCAGTGGACAAAATGCATCATGCTATGAGAGAATTTCATCGAGAATGTAAAGAAGAGAAATCTGATTCTAAGCATCACGACAAGAGACCAAGGAAAAGTGGAAACCAGAGGGGAAGACGAAAAGAGATTTCCAAATCCAATTATGTAGTCCTAAACAAACCCCTCTCCCACATATTCACTATGGTGAAGGACAACAAAAATTTTCCTATTCCTTATAAGATCCGAAACATTCCAGAGCCAAATAAAGGAGGTAGTTACTGCGATTACCATAGAACAAATGGACATGAAACCGACAAATGCCGCATTTTAGCAAAAGCAATTCAAGGCATGATTAAGTCAGGACTTCTAAGAGTTCGTTAAAGAAACTTAAAAAGACATCTTATTCAAGCAAGCAGCTTGGCAACTTCAAAATGTGGACTCCTATCAAATCATGAAGTCTCGCGGCATTAGTTTAACTATGAACTTTCTTTTTTCATACCTTTTAACTTGATCTGTACTTTGATTTGTACTTAGATTTGTATTGAAAATTGGCCATGTACTGATTCAAAATTCGAGTGTTATTACAGGTAAAACAAAACCGGTCCATAGCATTCAACAAACTCTTGGTGCACAACAAATTCCTAGCTAATTGAAAAAGACAGCTCAAATTCATGATACGAGACGACTATCAATATTTCAATAAACGCAATACAAATGCTTGCACTCATGAGATATCAGATCGCTATCAATCCACCATCGATTTACGAGAAAGACTATGTACCCCTACTCTATTTCTGGCAGATTCTCTTAAAAGAAATTTCTCGAGCGTATTTTCATAAAAAGACTAATTTCAGTTACCCCGTAACCTGGGAAAGACAAATGTCTATCTATTTCAAAAGCTGATCATGCAATCTTCTTAAAGATATTATATATCATTAGTAAATGCACACAAAGGATTTCTAACTAAGTAATCTCAATATTTCGACAGTTCTTAAAACCATTGGCAAGGAGGAGCATATTCATACCATTTTAAGGAAGGTTTTAAAGCTATCAAAAGTTTATTGACAAAAACTCAGATTATAGAATCCTATTCCCGAATAAAAGACTATTGGTTGATGAATCATGACCTCCTAGTCTTCTATTTGAGATCCTTGTCTCTATTATGAGAACAACAAGAGAAACCTTGCAAGAGGTAGCATTGAGAAAAGATTCCTTTATCAGAAGGATTCATGTATCCAAACTCTTTTTCAAAAGATAACCCCTCGATATACTAAAAAAGGGTTCAATTACAAAACTTCTTTCTCTCAAAAGAGACTCTATTTCAATTGGCCAAAAATGACTTTCATATTAAAATGATTTTCATTATAAATATTAAAGCCTACAATGCTATTTCGTAGCACCTCCTAGAGGGAGGGACATAAGCCTATGATGTTCTTCCGTAACACCTCTTAAAGGGAGGAACATAAGCCTACGACGATCTTCCATAGCACCTCCTAGAGGGAGGGACAAATCCTCTAACGTCCAGTTCACCTCTTCGGGGAAGGGTCAGGATAAGCACCCAAAAAATCAAGAAATCCTCTAACGTCTAGTTCACCTCTTTGGTGAAGGGTCGGGATAAGCACCCATAAAATCAAGAAACCCCTAACGTCCATATCACCTCTTAGGGGAGGTGTCAGGATAAGCACTCATAAAATCAAGAAACCTCTAACATCCATATCACCTCTTAGGAAGAAGGTCAAGATGAGCACCCATCAGCAACCTTCTGGAAGAAGGTCAACTAAACATACACTACATTTCTTAGAATCAAAGGAAGCCCGGAAGAGGCATCAAACAGACAAAGAAAGACAAAGATGTCTACAACTCAAAACAAAAGTCAAAACCTAAAAGAATAAAGGATAGAAGAAAGAAATCTATCCACTATCTAAAACAAAGATGAAACCCAAGAGAGGGGTACAGACAAATGAAAAAGGATAAAGAGGTCCAATGCCATAATCGAAAACATACCAAGAATCCAAAATCACAATCAGAAGGACCAAATAAGAGATAGCAAATTTTAGTACGTCCAAAACTTGAAAGGTAATTATCACATAAAGAAATTAAGAAACTTGCATCCAGAAAGGAGACACAAGACAAGAAAATGGATAATGAAATCCTTAGCATGAGATGGAAAGCAGAGATCAATACAAGAGCTAAGGGGATGGAATCACTACTACAAAACAGGCCATTTGCATCGGTTGTTTACCCCCCTTTTGCATCAGTTCAACAGCCGATGCATATGCAACCGATGCAACAGGCTTAACACTTTTGCATCAGTTCTGAAACCGATGCAAAAAGGTCCTTTTTGCATCGGTTGTTACTAACAACTGATGCAAAATATCATGGTTGGTTGCTTGGACACAGCCCCCATGTTGCATCGGTTGTAATGAAAACCGATGCAACAAAGGAACTAATTGCATAGGTTGTTGTTTAAAACCGATGCAAAATAATCCCTCTATTGCATCGGTTTTTTATAACATACGATGCAAACTAATCCCCCTATTGCATCAGCTATTTATACCTGATGCAAAAAAGCCATTCTCAAAAACCATTATTACAACACTCAAATAGACTATATATATATTATTGATTATAACAAACAATTATTGCATGCAATATTACAATCATTCAAAATTAAATTTGATGGCAAATACATAATTAGATTTAATAATTCTACAAAAGAATGAAAAACATAAATAAATTCCACAGTACATAATCAGACAGTCAGTAGTAAAAAATAAATGCAACGTGTTATATGTAGATACACAAAAATACATATATACAAAGAAGAGAATGTATCATTGATAGTGGATAAATTAAGTAGAAGATGGTCTTCAAATGCACAAACCTTCATCCTATATTGTACTTGAGCTACCTGAAGTTGAGCTGTGCAATCCTTATGTCACTCCTTACATGATGAAATCTGCATATGCAGAATGATCCTGCAGAATGATGAAATCTACATAGCACGAACAGTGACGGTCTAAAAGTTGGGGAATGTGACTAGACATTGGAGTGCATTAAAAATATCATGTGTAAAAAAGTAGTTAACACCATTAGTATGCTCCTCCGAAGTGTTTGAGCCAAGTACCAATACTTTTGTTTAGCATACTTACTATACTGTTTGAGCCATAAATTGACTGTCTATAGCAGTATTAAGGCACAAAGTTATGTAAGAAGACTAGTGAATAATCTAACCATGGTTAACCCAATAAATAATGAAATTAGTATTTATCATCTAATTCTGATTGACTGCCTATAGCAGTATTCATGCCTTGCATTGTGTTCCTCTCAATTCTGATTTTCACATGGTCTACTATCAACTATGGGAAGAGCAGGACTTATACATAGCACAATCATGCCAATAGTTATGAATCAGTTATTAATTTATCATCTATCAGTATTAGTGCTGAACAAAGTAGATAAAATATGTGAAGATTTCTTCTGAAATAGCAAATTCCATTCATGTTCCATGTCAAAATGCAAACACAAAGAACAAAATCAGTTGAGAAACAGGAGTCATTATTGACTCTTACTGTTTTTATACCACGGTGAGCTGGGAGACAATCTGTAACAATAATATCCAATCTCTGATCCTTAAAATTACTCCTTTTTTGGTATTGAAAAGGAAAAAAATGGAAATTTAATGCTTACTCTATAAAAGCATCAATAAGAAAAGATGCACCAACCGAAATGTTGTTCCGGTAAATAGAGTTGAGACTTGAGAGGATGCCACCGCCAAATCCTGGTATAAGATATATTGCAGCAGTTCGAACTGCAATTACAAATTCATATATTGCATAGAGAAATTGGTTGTTGAGGATAAGTACACCTACTGGGAAACTTGTTCGAACTACTGGGATGGATTCACAACCTATTGCAGACTGCTATAATAGTGGACGTGGATATCAGGTCCATAATTAAAACCTCTATTAAACTTTTTTATTTTTATTATCTGTTTATTGTTTATTTTTTGAACCTTACCTTGATTAATATATTGTTAAAACCAAATGCAGATTGAACTGCAATATGCAGCAGAAACTGATGCACTTCAACCGCCTAATACATTTGTGCCATGTGTATTGGTGAATAACGAACCTATTTTCAATGCAAGTCTGCTATAATTTAATAGTTAATATTTATATTTTATGTAGAGTATGTTTAAGTATCTATTACTTAAATAGGAAAGCAGAATCCATCTCTTATCCACGTGACACATGTAAAAAAACACCCCGTCCACTTTAATTCTCTCTCAGCGTAATTAGGAGGCAACAATTATCACTTCCATTCTAACCTACGCCCTCTCTCTGTCTTCAAGGTTTCCCCAATTTAATTCCAGTTTCAAAAAATCTTCGGCAAACGATCAAACTTCTTCAAATCATACCATTGAATAACCAATACCCATGTTCTTCTTCGCTATCATTACACGCAGACCTCACTTGGTGAAATCACAACTCTTTTTTATTTTTCGGAAGATTGGATGTCTTGGACGGGGGATTCATTAACATTGTTAGGATCTATTATTTGTGGGATCTTCCTGAATTTTGATTCGGTTTGTCTGGGACGTTCCTTAAATTACAGAATTTACTTGAGGTGCGCTTTTAATTTTATACCGGTTATTTATTTTTCATTTACTCTTTGCATCTGTAGTTCTCATCTTCCCAATTCCGTAATCGTCGATCTGGAGACCCAATTGCTGCCTCCGTTGCTTTGCATACCAACTATTCGTACCTCACCGATGTCTTCATTCATCGTCTCCAACTGTTAGTTTAACCAAAAATTTGAAAACAAGGAATTCTAAGGTTAGTAATTTGGTAAATTTTTAACTAAAATCTGGAATTATTTATTAATTTGAGGGTTAATTGGATAGGATGTGTGGTATAACATGTTGTTACTGCCCTGTTATCTCCTGTACGCTTTTTTTTTGTTCAAATGTAAAATTGTGCCTATATTTGGAGACATAGTTATTATGGTTTGTTTGGGTAGATAGGCTGAAGATTTGTTGTACCAATAACCTTTACTCTCCGCCTAAGTTGCTTCATAGATAATGCATTGCAAAAAAAAATTAATTTTTGCAAATTTATTTATTTCTGTTTTTTGAAACCGGATGTTTCAAGTGGTCAGCCTCAGTTATTTAAACCCTTAATTTTAAACCTACATTCATTCTCTTTGAAGGTCGCATTGTTATGAATTTTTATTTTATCTTAAATTTCATTCGTTTATGCAAATAATCATTTCTCATATTCATGTAACATTGTACAGTTCAAGCCTTTTCATTTGTTTCCAAACATTCTTTCAGGGCCAATCTTATTGTTAGTTTTTTAACATCCAAGCGTTATTCATCCATGCATTTTCATACTTTCAAGGTTAGGTTTCACACTGATGTAAGCATGTAAAAAAACCCTATACATTTACTGATTTACAAATAAATTTATTTAAATATATGATAGATTAATTTTAAATGCAATAAATAGACAGTCATTAGCTTGGTAATCTATTTATAGGCAATTAAATAAAATTAAATGGTACTTTCAGTAAGAAATTGGGAACAAAAATAATCGTTGCACTGTCATAGTACAATTAAGCAACTGACTCTAATGCAAATTTCTATTTATCCATCCAATTTCTCATTCACCCTTTGGGTTGGGTAGTCTAACAAATTGATTTTTGGGCTTATGCTGCTATAGTGTTTAATTTACTGGTTTAACAGCAAAACATATTTTCATAGCGAGTGAAGAAAATCACTTACAATTAATATCACCGATTTGCTTGCATATGTGGTGTTTATTTTGTCTCATTGGCTTTGTGTTGTTGAACATTTATATCATATACTGCTTTTACAAAAAAAAAATTAATTTTGCTGCATTTTATTGGTATTATCTTTTCTACGAATATTTTAATTAATTCATACCTTTTTCTATTTAAAATACAATACAATTTATTCATATATTTTCTACTACTAAAACTTATATACTACATAGTCATTGCCATAGTAGGCTCGTGGATGATGAACTGAATTCCATTTCTTCTTCCTGTAACCATGGGTTGAATATATGAACTATCTTCGATTTATGTTTCTACTGATATGCATTTTTATGTTTATATTAATATTCATTGTAGACCAAGTCCAAATAATATATCATGCCATAGCATTTTTTTCTTATTATTTTTTATCAGTTGACTATGTTTTCTTGCTTCCAATCAATCAATGTACTAATTAATTTATACCTTAAAATTACATTAATAGTCTAACTAAATATATTTTTTCACATACATCTTACTCTTTAGTAGTGGGAATAGTAATATTCAGAGTCCTTTCCGATGGTTCAGTCATTATAAAAAACCATTAACACAGAGCAACACTTCCCATTGATTAAAGGGGAATTTCACCAGAAGGACAAACTTTGCAGGCCAATTAATTTCTAGGACACACATTCAAAGAAATTACTTTCAAGGCCAAAGTCAGTAGAATAATTACTACGAGAAACTACGAGAAACGCAACAACAATACAAATTGTATTTCCTCAATAACCAATGTACGAATAAACCGACATGTTTATTATTAATTTAAAAAATGTTTATATAAAAATTATTTACTAGCTAGAAAATCGAATATATGGAGTAAATGAAATTCATATCATGTTTTAAGCACAATTCTCCTCTCACTTAATTTAATTGTACAAAAAGAATTCTTTTGTTTCTAAAAGTACTCATGTTATTTTACTTCCTCCATTCAAAGGTTTAAATATCTCTTTTATTTTTATGTGTTGCTTCATTGTTTACAAGAATGTATATGTGTTATTACATATTTGATGGCCTTTATCCTGGACAAAATTAAGGCAAGTTATATTATGTTTATAATGTTTTATATGACCACTATGTACACAACTTGGTTTATATAGTTATACGTCACACATGGTTAATGCAACAGTGAAAAAAAATTATTACTTTAAATTCTTTATAGAGATATATATGAAAAAAAAATCCATGGATGGATGTTTTTTTCATTCTGTATCAAAAAAAATTTATTTCAGATTTATTATTACCAATGATAGAAAATATATGAAGTGGTAACTAATAAATTCACAAGCGTTACCTACCGATTCATACATATTCTCACTAATATACATTTAGGGCATATTTAAAAGCTCATTTTTGTATGACAAGTTGCATAAAAATTGTTGTCAGCAATGTATTTAATTATGTATTAATAAATAACAGTTATTTTGCTATACTACCCACATAAGCAGTAGGTGGATGAAGGATCAAACATAAGCTACTTCATATATCATTTCGACCTTGATTTCTATACTCCTGTAACAACTATTTAAATATAGATTTTGTAATACAAAAATATGCATTTCCGTATTCTAAAGCTATCAACAACAACTTATTTGCAGACCTTAATTCGTTAAATTTAATTTAAACTGTTTAAGCTCTCGTTACCTTTCATTTCCTTTAATTATTGGTTCCACTATTCTTATGACTCCGTCATTTCCCAGTTTCAAATCATACTTTTATCATTTCATTAGTTTTACAGCATAATTACTTCGTATGCTTCAATTTTAGCATATTGCCGGTCAAATTACGTCCTTTTAGTCATTATTGCTTTTATTACTTTTTCCCCAATGATAAGTTTTATCTCTGTTATGTTCTTAACAATTACTAAAACCAATAGTAAATATGGATGGTTATAAATAAGTACTTGGAAAAACCTTTTCTTATGTTACCACATAAGGTCTACTATCATATTTCACGTTTAATATTACTGAATAAATGTGTCTGTTTACATTCGCTTACAAACTGATTTTGTTACAAACTTTAAATCACATTCTTTTGTGGCCCCAGTTAACCTCTATTAGTACTCAAGAAGAAGCACCAAAAACAGAATATGAAGCTTTCTTGAAGAGTACAGGGAATGTAGTTCAGAAACTGAGTAGTTCTACACACTCATCTTCTGTCAGAACATGCTGGTACACTCTTCTCATAGTTACTGCAAATTTATTCCTGTCTTAGACCATGACACGAATACTGACCATTTTTTAAAGGACTATGAATATTTTCATTTGTGCAATTTCAAGTATCATAGGTACAAAAAGATTTGTTTGAAAAATTGCTCTATTGTTGTTTGAATCAACATCAGTACATCTTCAGTTATCTAACAAAAGAAGTGGATGTATTTTAAACAGTGAAACTGTGAGCTATTACTGGAAAAAATATAGTCCCTTCATGCCAACTTAACATAGTGGACTATATTAGTGTGTAGTCTTTACTCGGCTAAATAAATTACAAATTTTCGACAATGGTATAGATTGACAAAAGTCTTTGAAAATAATTTATTCCTTTATTGGTCTGAATCTATTAAGGTGCAAAAAAGGAGTTTGTGTGTTATGCATATACTGTTAAATTATATATTTTTTTGTAGTAGTTTTCATCTTATTATACCTCTACTTAGTTTCATTTACGGCCATTCTACAATACTAAAATTATACATCTTAAGGATAATGAAATAAAAATACATATACTGTTCGTAATTCATATATCATTGGGTCAACCAAAAACTAAGTTTCATCGTCCAAACTTTTTTAGCTGGCTATCAATTCTTTGACATCCAATGCTTCAGTAGATGATGATGGTAATCACTTAATAATAGGCCTATTTTAATTTGGATATGTATTTGTTTGACCCAAATTTCTTTAGAAATATAATTTACCAAATCCTAATAGTTTTCAATCTTTTATAATCTTTTAGACGGTAGTGTGAATTTATTTTTTGGATAAGGTTGTGGTCATGATGAAAGATTTTTCGATTCAATTATACTGCTTGGATCCAAATTAGATTGCTTCAAACAAGGATGATAATTTTTTTAGCTAATGTCATTCGGACTGATGTTTTCTCGATAAGCACATACAGTTGGTTTGATCAGTTCATAAGAAAACAAACCTATGATCTTATTAGTACCGGTTGTACTGTACATTAATTTTGGAGTTGACCTTTTTTTAAGGTTTTCTTTACTGGGTTGTATGGTCCCCAGCATGTTTAAATATGAAATTTAAGTAGACATATAATTATAGGACTATTGGTCTTTCCCTATACCTAACTCAGTTATGGGTTGTGTCATAGTTGATATATGTGATTAACCTTATAGAAGCACCAATGGATGATGGCAGTTTAACTCAACTAGCAGTCTAGCACATCAACTATTAGTTGTTTCGCTCAAATCATTTGGCTATCAATTGAAAATATCTAGAGATTGAAACACGAATCCAAGGACTCTGTTTGGGATGTTTCAGTGTCATTTGTAAAATATCTTGAATGGAATAGCAGAGAAGGCAGTTCCAATGCATACATAGGCTTAAAGGAAAACGTGTCACTGAATGCATAAGTATGATGAAATGTGGTTTCATTGTAAGTATTATTTTCCATTACTTTTGAAAAATATGAAGTGAAAAATTTCTTGGAGCAATAAGCTAATCCTGACAAAGTTTACTTTGAAATACTATCGGTGTTATCTAAATCGGTCCCAAACTTGCCATTATCATTATCATCTATTATTAGCATCAATTGGTTCTATAATTGTTACTGAGATAGATTGGAAAAACGAAGACTATATCAAACATATAGAGCCTTGATTCATTCACATTATTGTTACAAATGTAAGCTAAAGAATAAAACTACAAAGAAGTATTAATATACATTTTAATTTTTGATCTGCTTCAGATAGTATACGTGGGGAAAGGATTCATGAACTATAATAGCCCATAATTTATTACAATTTGTAATGTGTCAAAATCCTAAACTTTTGATCGGTAATAATAGTAGTAGAGTTCTCATTACTATTTTTTCATGGCTTTATAAATTTAATGCATTAAATGTTATATTTACAGGTTTATGAAGAGCATCAACAAAATGTTATATTTACAGGTTTTCATAATGCAAATGCTTACTGTAAACCCATGAAATACATAGGTAAAAAAAGATTTAATCCTATTTACTATATTAAGCACAAAAGTAGAAGAGAGAAGGCATACGGTTTAAAATTATGGACTGAAGGTAGTTGTAAAACTGCAGAGAGTACTCAAAATTAAAAATAGTCAATGGGTACAATTGCTATCAAAATAGCAGTAGGATTAGTATGGTGCAACTCTTGAAATCATTGTTGAAAATGAAGTTTCAAGATGTTGGAAAGATTAGTTTGATATTACTACTATATACAGGGGGCGTGTATTGGCCAGATTGCTTTTATATGAATAGTATAGATAATACATATATCCTTACATTTTTTGTTATGCATGTCTCTACTAATCATATACTGGTTGGTAAAATATACTGTTATTGATTTTCAAAGAAAATGATTGAAATCATAGCTTTACAAATTGACTACTAAATTTCATTTTTTGCAACATAGTGGACTATTTTTTGTCTTTATAAATTGGTTGTCAAGGTCCATGAAGATTTCATGTTTCATATTAATTTGACTACTATTTTGCATTTACCATGACGGAATTTTTTTTACCGATCAATATACATAATCCTTTCTACGTCGATGCAACTTAACATGGTGCTTGAAAAAATTTGTACATGAATTTACTATCATGTTTTATTATAATCTTCCCAACTAAAGAACAAATAAAAGGCCAGCCAGAAAATAGCATTAACATACCAATGTTATAAGACAACTACAAAATCTAACATATAAACATGAAACGTACAACCAATCAACAAATTCAAAATTGGGAATATTCATGATAGACCACACAGATTAAACATTCTTTCTAAGCACACTTGGTTCTACATATAATATTAGAACATGAGAAATAATGAACAAAATTTGTACATTCTATCAGTAAAAACTAATATCACTGAGATGTATTAACTTCTGAATAATCGTTTTAAATTACCGTCTTACTATAGAAGTTTTTGATCATGCTGCTTTCATAATTATGACAACCTTGACAAAGAGAACGAATGCTTGGTCAAAAGAACCTGGGTCGTAGAATAATATTGACTGATAATGCTCTTTTGACACCGTATTACCTCATTTTCCCCCAATATTTGCAATTTTTCAAACGTGCGCAGAAGGTTGACACTATAATTTTCAACTTTATTTACCATGACACACATTCTAAATAATGTGTCAACAACTTAAACTCCTGCTCAACATTGCTTACCTACTCTTTCTCTCAATTATACTACTATTTTTATGTAACATGACTATGGTGATGACATGGTTGGCAAAATGTTTAACCAACAAACTAAAGCAGAAGCTCAATTGGAATTTAAACTTATAAACTATGACGTAGTCAATAAGTTGAAGACAATGACAGTCCATAGAGTTTCCAACCTCCATCATTTGTATGCACCATTAGATCATAAACCTTCAGATCATGTAATAAATTTCTATAAAATTGTTTTATTTTATTTAGTTTCAACTATATCAAAAACTACCAACACTTTATAGAATAACCCCTCATGTGTCAGCAAATAACAAGATTCCATTATCTTCTACAATTCTGACTGTTGGCTCACTGATGATTGAAATTTTTTGTCTGATGATATATCTCATCGACTTTAGTTATTTGCTTTTTTATATTACAAGTTTTAGCTCTTAAAACATATGTTCCTTGCTTTACTTAGCTTCCTCAATTAAGGGAAAGCAAAAAATGGAGTGGGTTTGTCTAACATATTATAGTAAAATAGTTTTAACTCCTTTTTAACAATCCATTCGAATTTATCATACTATCCCCTTGCAGCATAGATTCTGAAGATAAAGGCTATGAAACTAACTACCTTTTGGGAGAAAAATCTAGAGCTAGAAGTGGAATATTCATAGGGGTATTGTCCCATTGGAAGTTTACTATCATACACTGTTGTTAACATCTTATACCCGATTGATCTGATCTACAGATTGGTAGGAAGAAAAATGAAGACGCGAGGAAGAGCCATAGTTATAACAAGTATAAAAAATAGCCGTGAAGACCAAAATCCCCAATTAGAACAATTATATAACCAGTTCTGTACTACAATCCATTTCTGTTTACAACTATGTAATCTGTGCCCACGTTGTATGGTAAAGCAATTATGTATCTACCACTTTTAATGTTAATGTAAATATTATTTTCTAATGCAGCTTTTGATTTTCGCAATTTAAACATTTATTGTTTTGAGTACACATCCTAACTTCTGGAATGTCCCTTATTAACCGTCCACATCACCCTGAACAATAGAATTTCCAGTAGGAAAACTGTTTATATGTTGGTCATGACAGTAAAACAGTTGTTCTGCATTACTACAGCCAAAATTAGCTCACGTATGTTATATCTATACATTTCAATATAGCGTGATTCAAAAATATCATTTTTTACCAAACAAATGTTCCATACTACCCTGTATGCATTCAAATACCGCATTCCATGCTAAGTTGTATGGAGAAATGAATTTACATGTTGGACTCAACCATTTTCAATTCAGGTCGAAATACATAACCCAAAGTAGGTTAACATGATGATATAAATGTAAATGTGTGCAAAAATTTGAATGATAGGTTCTTTCCATTGCATACGATATAGTAATTGACATCTCAACAAAATGGTGGGTATTCAACTCCTAATATGCATCCATATGATTCAGTAACATTATATGCAATAAAAAAAATATAATTTACACAAAAAGACAACCTACTATTTTACTACTTCAGACTAAATGTAGAAACGATTCCAATCACAAATATCATCCCTTTTAAAATTAATAAATGAAGGGAAAAAAGTTAAATACGAGAACTTATAAAAAAAATGATGCCCAACTTAATTTGCGAACAGAGCTAATTAAAGTACAAAATATATTAAACCAACAATATCTCTTGACTTTTAGATTAGTCACAAACTACCACTAACATATAAAATTCTGACTATTATAAGATATAAATAATATTTAGAAGTGTAAACAATAACCAATAATTAAAATTTACATCTATACTTGGTCTCTGCCCGTGTGCGTAGCACGGGCCACACACTAGTCTATGAATGATTTATTTTCTCCAATGAAATGTAGGATTATAAGAATTTTTAATGGGGAGCTACGCAAAGCATGTGAAGGGCTGCTTGCTGCAACTCCTTGGAGCATGAAGGAAAAGCAGGAAAATAAGAGAGATTGCTTAAACTTTTCAACATCCATTCAATGGCATGCTAGTGCTACTAGCTACTAGCACAACATTATTTAATAAAACATAACAAATTCTAATTTTAGTTGCATAGAAAACCAAACACATTTTATTGCTTAAAGGAGATGGCTGCTGTATGCTCTTTTCCAGAATTATGTTAATGAATACTTGGCCTTTTGGCTAGTCTTATCGGTAAGTATTGCATCAATTTTAACCCAAATGTACTTCCAGGCGATTTTTGTATAAAAATCGCTTTTATACCTTATCCAAATTGTCAGTGCAGTTACCAACCCCATCATATTTGTACATTATGTTTCAAGTTATTAAACTGTGATCCTGAGCTATTTAATTAAAACTAGGAAGGATATTGCAAATAAATGACAAAGAAGATAGTTACCAAGTGTGCCTATATAACGGAAAGTTGCACGTTTGATCATGATTTTGCGTTCAGCTGTACATTCTAGTAATAGACGATTATATTATGTGAAATATATGATATAGCTTCAGAAATTATACTACTGTGGTTTGATTGTCATGAACCTGAATGCCTTTTGCATCAATGTTATTTTTAGTGTGTATGTACCATAACGTGTATTTGCTGTGTTGTTGTACGAGTAGCTTTAGATCTTTTTTTTTGAAGGATAAAGGATAAATGGTAACATATAATCTAAAGACTCTAATATATTCAATGGAATCATGAACTGATGTGCTTCTCACATGCATGCATTACTTTTCTTATGTTTTTGGGATAGTGCGCAAAAGCGACAACCAAACGGATTAGTAAAAGATTATTTTAAGGACATTTTTTCAAAGTAAACTCCTAAAAGTAAGAAATTATTGTTTCAGGCTCAATTAAAAACTAGACCTGGTAAATTCATTTAGAGAGGATAAAGGAGATAGTATACCATTGAACTGAATCAAAATCCTATTGCAAGTCTTTCTTTATCATACATTTGGGAGAGATGTTCCTCTTTTTGTAACCGAGAAGTACCTCTTGAGTAAGTATTATATTACGTATAATTCATATCATAGGCAACGAAGTAGCCTAATTGGTAGATATCAAGTTAAAGGAACATATTTAAGCCTGGTAGAGAGATTTTTAGGAATGCTCTTATAAGCGACTTCCAACATGATATAATCATGAATTAACTAACTAAACTTGGGTTTTCATTCTTAAGAATTGTTATATTTGTTCTTTGCATTAAGGAAAATCATTTTGCGAATAACTAGTTTAAAGAATTAGATAACTATCAAAGAAGTTGCATCAGAAATTCAATCAAGAAGGTGCTTAGAAATGACGAAAAGAAAACATAGAAATCAAGATTTCATAGCATCTGAGTGAATTGAAGTAGTATTCAAAAAAATTACCTTAAACTCATATTGCTCGAAATCAACTCCTAATACTCAATGATTTACTCGTAGCTCACTCTGAATACATATCGCTGGAATTAAGCTATCGACTTCTTGAAACAAGTAGAGGTGCTTGAGGTCGACCCTGGTCTTCAACTTCATTATTTTGCTTATAGACTCCTTTATGGTCACTCCTCTACACTTAGCTGTAAAAGAAATATACAGAGGAGATATTAGCAATAATTAGAAGAAGTGAATGCAGGTACCGTGCTAGGCCAAAACACTATAAAAATATTTTTCAAAGCCTATAGCTAATAACCACACAAGATGAGAAAGTATAATTGAAACCTGAACGGTTATTGAAACATTTATGGTACCTAATCTTCTTCCCTTTTCAAATGCCAGCACACTAATCTCTTCATGCATGAACACAGCCTGACACTTCCCTCACCTTTGTCCGAGCTCCAACATTTTATCCTTCCACTACAGCCAACATAATTACTTCCTTCATCGCTCAACCTTCACTACCCATTAACCAACTTCCACCACAACGCATCAACCACTTCCACCACAGTGCTCTGCATAAGCTAAAATATTATCGGCAATAAGGCTCAACTGACCTTACAAATGGACAAAGAGATGGTAGTTAACCGTGCCTGCAATAAATGAAAATTGGGGGAAATCAGTTATAAAATTCAGCATGGTTCGTATTTTGTATTAATAAGTTGCAAACAAGATGTATCCAACCAAAAACAGGGTTGGACACATTTTTATGTTGGCGAATCTAAAGGAGACAGATATACAATATAATTACTATAAATCATGAGCTTATATTGGCAAAGTCATCAGGTAACTGGTGCACATCACCGAGATTGATTTGTACCATATGTTCATTATGATCTTCTTAAACTGTAAAATAGTCAGACTTCAATTTCTAGACTAATGCCTAATAAAGTGGACGTCCTTTGTGACTACAAAAGATAACTATTTTCCCACTCTACAAAAACACAATGAAAATGTACTCGTCAACGATGGTGAGATAAAAATTAAATGATACAATACCACAAATTAGAAGAGTTTAAAATCCAAATTAACATAATTTTGACCAAAATAACCAAAAGTTATCAAATCGATAGTACATAGTTGATTCCATTTTCAGGACTCTCATGGACGTACACTGACAAAATTATACACTGTTCAACTTTTTCGACCCACAAATTTAGAACTGGCATGTGTTAATGATAGTATCCTTGGTTTCCTGTTATATTCCTTGGAAGGATTGAATGGTGATCCCAAACAATTAAAATGCATTTTGTATCATGGTAATGGTATGGAAAACAAAAGGATACAAATGATCATATTTCCAGTTTCATGAAAATGGGAAACTCAAATGTACTAAAATAATGCAAATGCATACACATAATAGTGACTCGATTGCACAATAGTGACGAAATAATTAAACATAATAGTGACTCGATTACACATAATAGTGACTCGATTGCACAATATTATCGATTATAGTGTAATGCTAAACATATGCTTCCTAGAGGAGAGTGTGCTTAGCTATATGTCTATTCTAAATCTTCGTATAGGCATTCAGGTAGAATTTTTGATATAACTTGGTCCTTCATTGATATATGTATATTCTAAAAACTCCTTACACTAGTATTGTTATTGTTAAGAATCTCAACTTGAGATGTCTATGTTTAAGCAAATATTCCATCTAGAGACAAGACAGCCAAATGAGCAAATTTCTATGAATACAATATTAAAGCTTTAGCTCAGGAGTTTTTATTGCTATATCCGGCTATAACAACTCTCAATATGAAAACGACAAATTTCCCTGTTATCTAATCAATTCGGAACCCTCTTTTTTTTTACAGAAGAAAATGATTTCCCTCTGAAGATAATAATAAGAGGAGCACCTCCACTATAATTTACACATGAGCATCATTAATTAGACAAAGAAACATAAATGGCAGCTGCTGCAATGATAGCAGAGCCATGAACGTGCTTACTGTGGCCCCCCACTCCGCTATCATCATTAATCGCCTTGACAAAAAGATTTATATCGTGTAATATGATATAATATAAGTAGAACGATGAGGCAGATGAATATGCCGACCCCTCTAATCAGGTTTGAAGTTTGAAAACTAACTGCTCTTTATTTGTCTTCTTTTCCTTATTCTGCAGTCAGGGAGGTTGTGATTCTTCGTTTCTTTCCTGTGTTGTTAGCCTTGTATCAACAAAGATAAATGCACTCTTGTTTTCTCTTCTTTCTTTTTCACTGTCCACGGCTTTAAAAAGTTACCGTTTTTTTCTTTTATTTATTTATTTAAAGGCATCTATGGGCCTATGGCTATCTAGATTTCCAGATCAAACAATGAAGTATTTGAACATACTACATTAAGTTACCCTATCTCAATAATAAAGATACTCTCTCTTTATTCTCGTCCGATTAATCATTTTTTGTTATAGAAGAATTTGAGTTACCAACGCATCTCATATCATAAAGCAAGGGTAAAATTCAATATTAGGCCATTTATGTGTCTAAATATACTACAACTATATATACACCTTTAATGGCTTCAAAGTAATCAGTATAATGTGTCTGAATATACATACTCATATATTATACACATTTATCAACCAATGGATTTTTAATTCAAAAATTAACGAAAAGGATATAAAACATGTTTATACTGAAGGTAGACCGCTAACGCAGATCGCCCATACAACCACGTCAGAAAAATATCTAACAAATAAGGTATGACTATATCATCGATATAAATTGCCCATACAACTCATATCACTAATATACTTATAAATATCCCATATCCATATTATATAATCCACTGAAAATATTAAATTCGATCTGCTATTTAATTTAAAGCAGAAACCATGCTGCTGTGTGAGTTAAAGCATGAAAATATGTTGCTTTGTAACTTAGCTACTATATGATTTAGACATGAAAACATGCTACTGTATGACATAAACATGAAAACATGCTGGAGTGTATTATAATTTCCAAAGCAAGCATACACATTACTGTCCAATGTAATAATAACACAGACATTTCCAAAGCAAAGGATCGTGTCTCAAGTCATCAGTATTGCTGCCACACAACCCAAACAAATTACAAAGTGAACACCAGAACTTAATACACTCAGTAAGCTAAACTGAAACGCATATCATCATCACTCAGTAGGCTGCCAAACTATCTTTATTACCCTTTTATTACTTGCTAACTGAACCCAAAACAACTTCAAAGCCAACAATCAAACTCCGAAACGTATATAGCAACGAATTATTGCCACTTAATTTTAGAAATCAGCTGGAGATAATAAAGTTTACTTACCTAACAATTGCAGAGATCCCAAAAGCACGAAAGTGCTGAAATGAACTTTACTGGGATCTCTTGGCTTTGCTCTTCTTTATTTTCTTCACTTGCTTCTGGATTTGAGGACGAAAATGGAAGCTAATTTGATTTAGGGTTGCTTCCTTTACTTCCCTAGCAGCCTTCATATTTCTACAAGATAAATAGGAGTGATTTGAATGGATAAGTGTCATTAGGTTAATGAAAATGAATGAGGGTATTAGGCAATGAAATTATGGGTATGTGATTTACCCCAATGCCTGTAGCATACTTCGAAATAAGGGCTGACGAAAATCAGAAAAGAGAGAGGGGGAAGCAACCGTAGGCGATTTTGCAATTAGTCGAAGTCAATCATTATTGCAACAGCGTTAGGAAGCAAGGGCAATTTATAGAGTGGAGTAGGCACGATTTGAGAGGAAATTAGGGTTTGAGATGAGAGAGAGGAGAAGAAGGTGAAGGAGAAAATGGGAGAGGAATTCAGTTGATTAAAACATGGATTTGGTTAAGGTCTAGGAGTTTTTTTTCTTTTTCAGAAGCAAGCGAAATACTGGAAACGAATGGGAAAATAAGCGGCGGCAGAAAAAATTGGGATGGCGGGAATTAACAAAAGTGGACAACGGAAGGGATGCAAATTAATTTAGTAGCATCGGTTGACTTTAAAACTGATGCAACTACAACTATTTGCATCGACCTATTTGCATCGGTTGTTGGAGACAACTGATGCAAATTTGATTTTTGATTATCCTATTGCTTTCTACGTACCAATTGCATCGGTTATTAAGACATAACTGATGCTAATAGTTCTATTTGCATCAGTTTTTACTTCAACCGATTCAAATGAGGCGATGCAAATGGCCTGTTTTGTAGTAGTGAATAGATAACATGTTTTTACTACAAAGATAAAAGTGAATCCATTCGAAGAATAAATTGAGTAAACCACTCTTGAATCCTCAGAAATAGGGTGACCCCTTAGGATAGAAGAGTCTATATATTATATGTATGAAACTATAAGTTATTTGGGCCATTGCACTACTGAAAATCCAAGCAACAATATGGAACCACTATTCCGAATGGTTGCCAGGCTTTACAGAACTACTCGACCCCAATATAACAATAATACTACTAACTTATAGGTCTAGGAATCTTTTGCTAAAACCTACTAAATTTATTATTACTAGACAGATTTATGATTTTGTGCTTATATTGAATGAATTTTTAAATAGTCTATCCATCGGATGGAATCCTGACAAAATTTTGGCTGAATTATTGATTTCATGAACTTTCAAGTTTCTCATTTCTTTTCATTTAGATTTCATATTCCTAGTTCCCTTATTGGATTTTTGGAGATTTCTTATTAAATTTCTGATTTTATGAATTCAAAATTTCCTTATTGATTTTATGATGATTTATGGATTTCATATTCCTGATTTCCTTATTTGGTTTTTGATGATCTCTTATTGATCTCCTAATTTTGTGATTACTAAATTTCCTTATTGATTTTATGATGATTTGTAGATTTCATATTCCTGGTTCCCTTATTGGATTTTTGGAGATTTCTTATTGGATTTCGAATTTTGTGAATTATAGGTTTCCTTATTGGTTTTATGATGATTTGTGGATTTCATATTTTTGATTTCCTTATTGAATTTTTTGATGATATCTTATTGGATTACTAATTTCGTGAAATCTAAATTCCCTTGTCAATTTTCATGATGATTTGTGAATTTCATGTTCTTGGATTCTGTATCGAATTTTCATGATGATTTCCTACTGAATTTCTAGTTTTGTGGATTTTAAATTTC